>SJYC01018517.1:0-16725 GCA_006408675.1 Madoqua kirkii
ATATATATATATATATATATATATATATATA
The DNA here is from genome assembly GCA_006408675.1 of Madoqua kirkii. Lineage (NCBI taxonomy): Eukaryota > Metazoa > Chordata > Mammalia > Artiodactyla > Bovidae > Madoqua > Madoqua kirkii. The sequence continues at coordinate 32 of SJYC01018517.1, forward strand.
CACCAAAATATCTACAGGCAGGTAGCTTACCTTTCAGTTCAGTTCAGTTCAGTTGCTCAGTCTTGTCTGACTCTTTGTGACCCCATGAATTGCAGCAGGCCAGGCCTCCTTGTCCATCACCAACACCCAGAGTTACTCAGACTCATGTCCATCAAGTCAGTGATGCCATCCAGCCATCTCATCCTCTGTTGTCCCCTTCTCCTCCTGCCCCCAACCCCTCCCAGCATCAGAGTCTTTTCCAATGAGTCAACGCTTTGCATGAGGTGGCCAAAGGACTGGTTTCAGCTTCAGCATCATTACCTCCAAAGAAATCCCAGGGCTGATCTCCTTCAGAATGGACTAGTTGGATCTCCTTGAAGTCCAAAGGGACTCAAAAGAGTCTTCTCCAACATCACAGTTCAAAAGCATCAATTCTTCAATGCTCAGCTTTCTTCACCATCCAACTCTCACATCCATACACGACCACTGGAAAAACCACAGCCTTGACTAGATGGACCTTTGTTGACAAAGTAATGTCTCTGCTTTTCAATATGCTATCTAGGTTGGTCATAACTTTTCTTCCAAGGAGTAAGTGTCTTTTAATTTCATGGCTGCAATCACCATTAGCAGTGATTTTGGAGCCCCCCAAAATAAAGTCTGACACTGATTCCATTGTTTCCCCATCTATTTTCCATGAAGTGATGTACCAGATGCCATGATCTTCATTTTCTCAATGTTGAGCTTTAAGCCAACTTTTTCACTCTCATCTTTCACCTTCATCAAGAGGCCCTTTAGCTCCTCTTTACTTTCTGCCATAAGGGTGGTGTCATCTGCATATCTGAGGGTTATTGATATTTCTCCCAGAAATCTTGATTCAATCTTGTGCTTTTTCCAGCCCAGCGTTTCTCATGATGTACTCTGCATAGAAGTTAAATAAGCAGAGTAACAATATATAGCCTTGACGTACTCCTTTTCCTATTTGGAACCAGTCTGTTTTCCATGTCCAGTTCTAACTGCTGCTTCCTGACTTGCATACAGATTTCTCAAGAGGCAGGTCAGGTGGTCTAGTATTCCCATCTCTTTCAGAATTTTCCACAGTTTATTGTGATCCACACAGTCAAAGTCTTTGGCGTAGTCAATAAAGCAGAAAGAGATGTTTTTCTGGAGCTCTCTTGCTTTTTCATGATCTAGCAAATGTTGGAAATTTGATCTCTGGTTCCTCTGCCTTTTCTAAAACCAACTTGAACATCTGGAAGTTCATGGTTCAGGTATTGCTGAAGCCTGGCTTGGAGAATTTTGAGCATTACTTTACTAGCATATGAGATCAGTGCAATTGTGCAGTAGTTTGAGCATTGTTTGGCATTGCTTTTCTTTAAACCATATTAATTATGCAAAGTGTATTCTCATCACTATGTGAAGAACTGACCTCCTTGATATCTGTCACCAAGGAGGACTTAAGGCCAAACATATCCACCCATAAGAGCCTGGAAACTTTGAAAAACGGAGAGACTTTACTTCTATGGCTTTATTAGAAAGTCTCTATCCTATCTGGTCTCACAGAGGACAAAAAGTGTTTATCTGAGTAGATTCACAGTGGGGAAGAGAAGATAATCTGACCTTGTAAATGGAAGCATTTTGACCCATTTTTTTGCTGCTATAATTGAAAAATCTTTCACCTAAAAATAATGATGTAACTGCTAGTTTATGTAAAGGTTTAACATATAATGTAAAGATATTTAATATATTAATGACATGTCATTCTGTGAATTGATGCTTTTGAATTATGGTATTGGAGCACTCTTGAGAGTTCCTTGGACTGCAAGGAGATCTGACAGTTTCATCCTAAAGGAAATCAGTTCTGAATATTCATTGCAAGGACCGATGCTGAAGCTGAAACTCCATTACTTTGGCCACCTGATGTGGAGAACTGACTCACTGGAAAAGATCCTGATGCTGAGTCTTTGAAGGGAGGAGGAGAAGGGGACAACAATGGATGAGATGGTGGAATGGCATCACCAACTTGATGGACATGAGTTTGAGAAAGTCAGTGTTGGTGATGGACAGGGAAGCCAGGTGTGCTGCAGTCCATGGGGTCAAAAAGAGTCAGACACAACTGAGTGACTGAACTGAACTGATTCAGTGAATATTGTCTATGTTCCCGTATCAGCAATTGTATGTCTTAATGTCTCGTACCCAGTAGGCAATTAACAAGTGATTCATTGAACTGACTTTAAGTGGAATGAGCCAAAGCATTATATTTCATAAGTTTTTTATCCAGCGGAGCTCTTAATGTACACATTGAGCAGGAACTATGAGAAATTAAACATACTTTCAACATAGTAAATGTATGTCGAAGTTCCACATAAGGGAAACTCAACTGCCTGTAAATATTTAAATACAAAGGGAAATTATTATCAAGGAAAAGATAGAGAAATGGTTCTAGAAGTATATTTGTGACTCTTTGGCACAGTTAAGATGAAGAATGGAAGGAAATATAAATGATACATCCTTTACCTACAAATATCTAATATTAAGCAACAGCAACAAGTTTTCTACCAATAGCCACAATCTGGAATGTGTTCTATAATCTGAAAACCACTAATTTGGAATATGTAGTAGAATTTATTTAAACAGTACAGATGGTTGAGTTCAGAGTACTTCAGAAGATCTCCACAGTACTCAAAAGCAGATTGAATGAAACAATCTGGAGAGAGTAGGCTCTGCATAAGGAAATGTATACAAATATTGACCTTTCCCTAAAATATTTGATTTGCTGAAACTAGGATTTTCTGAAATCTCATATATGAAATGAGGTGGGGGAGATAAAAGTCTACAATAATTAATGGGATATAAGACAAACAATTTTTAATATCTGCTAGATGATATAGAAATCAAAAGATTTTGTTTTCTCTAATATTTAGTCATCTTAATCACAGATACTTTTAATTAATCATGATAATAAAGAATTAAACTTGTTCTACATGTCATTTGAGTAGTATAATTACAGGAAATAATAATTTTTGCCTAAATTCTCTAAGCATTTAGGGGAAAATAAAAACTAAAGAATTTGCTTTTTTTGTTGTTGGGTTTGTTTTTTGTTTTTTTTTTGTTTTTGTTTTTGTTTTTCGACCTCCTGGAGGATCATGAATTACTGATACAATTTAAGTAAAAGTTGAACTTCTTCTAAAATTATTCATAGTTTCTCAGTCTTTTGTTGTGTTGCTATTGTTGTAAAGTATCAACTCCTATGATTCCTAAACTTTTCAAAGTATCAACCCTTATGATTCTATAACATTTCAAGTTCATCTTGTTTGCCTCTGGGGATGGGGGGCGAGGGAGAAAAATGTCTCTTCGAGGATTTTAGCACTGGCATTGGTTAGACTCAGGAGATAATTAGGTCTGCAAATGGTGAACAATGAAATCGCTCTTCTCAAATGGTTAGAGCCAACCTTGGGAAAAGGTTTAGGTCAGTTGCTAATTTAACCAGAGCAGATAGCTCATCTCTAATGTGCTAGAGCATTAGTGTGCTCCCAAAGTTAAATCTTGGGTATAATAATTGGGAAGAAATTTAAAGAGGCAATGCTATGGAGTACAATGTGAACTTTTCAGGTTAATGTTCACCCTAAAGCCCTCTGGGATGTTTTTAGAGGATAAATAAATTTTCCAGCTATGCTACATTGACCAAACAAAATAAAAATTAAAGATTTACTTAAGTCAATTGTATCATACGATTCTTCACCTTAATAAGCAATAAAACTAAGTTTAACTACTAATGTTTTCTGTTTGGAACAAGAATTCTCAGGCTGCATAAATTTTTGTTAAATATTAAAAATTAGATCTAAAAGGCTATCAGGATGGCAGAGTGGGGGATGGCTAGCCTTCCTCCAAGTACTGATATATCCAAACCACATCAATATGTAGAGCAATTCTCATGAAAACAAATTGGAGAAGGGCAGAAAGACTCTTATGCAATCAAACTGTAAGAAAATTACCTGCAGAGTTGAGTGGGAAGGGAAAAAAACAATTCTTTGGCGACCTGATCCCTAGGATACCATACAGAAGAGGGGAATTATAAAGCTCAGAGATTCTCCCAAGGGAGGGGATCAAACCACATACTGGGCCCCCCAGACCTGAGGTCCAACACGGGAAGGATGAATTCCCTCAGCTGATTTGAAAACTAGTGGGACTAACAGCAGAAATTTAAGTATAGACCTGCCCATGAAGACTACGCACACATTTTCTTACTCCTGAAACAAGGTGGAGAAAGCAGACTGAAACTGCCTGGACTCTGGCCAGTTTCCCTTGAGCACCGCAGCACGCATTCCAGGATGAGCTGGGCACCTGCTCTGACCCTTTGCTCAGAGATACAGCTGGAGTTTCATGGAGAAAAATAAAATAAAAAGACAGAAGAATCTGTTTCAAACAAAAGGACAAAAAAAAAAAGTCATGAAAAGAACAACTAATGAAATAAAAATAAATGATTTACCCAATAAAGAGCTCAGGCAATAGCAAAAAGAATGCTAAGTGAAAAAGGGAGAAGAATAAATGAACACAATAAGAATTTTAACAAGGAACTACAAAATAAAAAAATATATATATCAGTCAGAATTGAACAGAATAACTGAAATAAAACACACTAGAAGGAAAAAACATTAAACTAGGTGATACAGAAGAACACATGAACAATTTGGAAGATAAAATAATGAAAAGCACCTAATAAAACAGGCTACATAAATACTTAACAGAGCTAATCATCAGGGAAATACAAATCAAAATCATAATGAGCTGTTACCTCACCCATGTCAGAATGATTATCAATGAAAGTTCAGCTCAGTTCAGTTCAGTCGCTTAGTCGTGTCCAACTCTTTGCGACCCCATGAATCACAGCACGCCAGGCCTCCCTGTAGATTACCATCTCTCGGAGTTCTCTCAGACTCACATCCATCGAGTCCGTGATGCCATCCAGCCATCTCATCCTCTGTCGTCCCATTTTCCTCCTGCCCCCAATCCCTCCCATCATCAGAGTCTTTTCCAATGAGTCAACTCTTCGCATGAGGTGGCCAAAGTACTGGAGTTTCAGCTTTAGCATCATTTCTTCCAAAGAAATCCCAGGGTTGATCTCTTTCAGAATGGACTGGTTGGATCTCCATGCAGTCCAAGGGACTCTCAAGAGTCTTCTCCAACACCACAGTTCAAAAACATCAATTCTTCGGTGCTCAGCCTTCTTCACAGTCCAACTCCCACATCCATACATGACCACAGGAAAAACCATAGCCTTGACTAGATGGTAGACAGACGTTAGTTGGCAAAGTAATGTCTCTGCTTTTAAATATACTATCTAGGTTGGTCATGACTTTTCTTCCAAGGAGTAAGTGTCTTCTAATTTCATGGCTGCAGTCACCATCTGCAGTGATTTTGGAACAGTCTACAAATAATAAATGTTGGCTGCTACTGCTGCTAAGTCACTTCAGTCGTGTCCGACTCTGTGCAACCCCAGAGAGGGCAGCCCATCAGGCTCCCCTGTCCCTGGGATTCTCCAGGCAAGAACACTGGAGTGGGTTGCCATTTCCTTCTCCAATGCATGAAGGTGAAAAGTGAAAGTGAAGTCGCTCAGTCATGTCTGACTCTTCGCGACCCTGTGGACTGCAGCCTACCAGGCTCCTCAATCCATGGGGATTTTCCAGGCAAGAGTACTGGAGTGGGGTGCCATTGGTTCTCCAAAGGGGAATCCTCCTACACTGTTTATGGGAATGTACATCAGTACAGTCACGATGAAAAATAGTATGAACATTTCTCACAAAAATAAACATAAGACTATCATGTGCTCTGTGTGCTAAGTAGCTTCAATTGTGCCTGACTTTTTGTAACCCTACGGACTATAGCCCACCAGGCTCCTCTGTACATGAGATTCCCCAGGCAAAAATACTGGAGTGGGTTTCCATGCCCTTCTCCAGGGGAATCTTCCCATCTAGGGATATGACCAAGCAATTCCACTTATGGTTATATGTCTGGAAAAAAATAAAATAAAATAATAGTTTGAAAAGATACATGCAACCCAAAATTCATAGAAACATTATTTACAATTGCCAAGATAGGGAAGTAACCTAAGTATCCATCACAGTTGAATGGATAAAGAAGATATGGTGTATATATATATATATGCAGTCAGCTACTATTCAGTCACAAATAGGATAAAATTTTGTCATTTGTATGTAAGATTGTGGATGGACTTACAGGGTATTAAGCTAAATGAATATGTCAGAGAAAGGCAAATACTGTTAGATATCACTTATATGAGAAATCTAAAAATATATAACACAACAATGAATATAAGGAAAAGAAAGAACCTTACAGATATAAACAACAAACTAGTGGTTTCAGTAGAGAAAGGGAAAGAGGGAGGCAAAATATAGGGATAGGAAATTAAGTACAACCTGTTATGTATAAAATAAGCTCTATGGATATAATATTCAACACAGGGACATAACCAATATTTTATAATAAGATGTGTATAAGAGACAGTGGCTAGCCTTGACCAGACTTGCGTAGAGGCTAGGCTTATAGCCTGGGAACGAGCAGGCTGCTCATACATGACCACAGGAAAAACCATAGCCTTGACTAGATGGTAGACAGACGTTAGTTGGCAAAGTAATGTCTCTGCTTTTAAATATACTATCTAGGTTGGTCATGACTTTTCTTCCAAGGAGTAAGTGTCTTCTAATTTCATGGCTGCAGTCACCATCTGCAGTGATTTTGGAACAGTCTACAAATAATAAATGTTGGCTGCTACTGCTGCTAAGTCACTTCAGTCGTGTCCGACTCTGTGCAACCCCAGAGAGGGCAGCCCATCAGGCTCCCCTGTCCCTGGGATTCTCCAGGCAAGAACACTGGAGTGGGTTGCCATTTCCTTCTCCAATGCATGAAGGTGAAAAGTGAAAGTGAAGTCGCTCAGTCATGTCTGACTCTTCGCGACCCTGTGGACTGCAGCCTACCAGGCTCCTCAATCCATGGGGATTTTCCAGGCAAGAGTACTGGAGTGGGGTGCCATTGGTTCTCCAAAGGGGAATCCTCCTACACTGTTTATGGGAATGTACATCAGTACAGTCACGATGAAAAATAGTATGAACATTTCTCACAAAAATAAACATAAGACTATCATGTGCTCTGTGTGCTAAGTAGCTTCAATTGTGCCTGACTTTTTGTAACCCTACGGACTATAGCCCACCAGGCTCCTCTGTACATGAGATTCCCCAGGCAAAAATACTGGAGTGGGTTTCCATGCCCTTCTCCAGGGGAATCTTCCCATCTAGGGATATGACCAAGCAATTCCACTTATGGTTATATGTCTGGAAAAAAATAAAATAAAATAATAGTTTGAAAAGATACATGCAACCCAAAATTCATAGAAACATTATTTACAATTGCCAAGATAGGGAAGTAACCTAAGTATCCATCACAGTTGAATGGATAAAGAAGATATGGTGTATATATATATATATGCAGTCAGCTACTATTCAGTCACAAATAGGATAAAATTTTGTCATTTGTATGTAAGATTGTGGATGGACTTACAGGGTATTAAGCTAAATGAATATGTCAGAGAAAGGCAAATACTGTTAGATATCACTTATATGAGAAATCTAAAAATATATAACACAACAATGAATATAAGGAAAAGAAAGAAACTTACAGATATAAACAACAAACTAGTGGTTTCAGTAGAGAAAGGGAAAGAGGGAGGCAAAATATAGGGATAGGAAATTAAGTACAACCTGTTATGTATAAAATAAGCTCTATGGATATAATATTCAACACAGGGACATAACCAATATTTTATAATAACTATAATCTTTAAAAATCAGAATTACTATATTATATACTTGTTTATAATATTGCATTTTAACTATACCTTAACTTAAACATGAGAACAGCTTAAGAGATCTGTAGCACAAGATCTAATGTACCAACATTCATACTACAGAGGTCCCTGAAGGTGGAGAGAGAGAAAAAATGATCAAAAATGTAACTGATAAATTGACGACTGAAAACTTCCCAAACCTAAAGAAGGAAACAGAATCCAGGTACAGGAAACAAAGAATACCAAAGAAATAGGAAACCAAAGAGACATACACCAAGACATAATTAATATGGCAAAATTTAAAGATAATGAGGTGATTTTAAAGACAGTAAGAGAAAAACAAAAAGTTACAAAGAAAGGAACACCAACAAGGCTATTAGCTAGTGTTTCTGCACAAACTTTGCAGGCCAGGAAGGAATGGCATGATATGCTTAAAGTATTGAAATGGAAAAATCTGCCACCTATGATACTCTAACCAGCAAGATTATCATTCAGAATTGAAGGATATAGAGAGGAGAACATAAGGACAATATTCTAGAATACAAGGACACATCAGTGAACAACCTAGCCTTCACAAATCACTTTCTAGATTTTGTGCAGTGCAGTAGAACTTCTGAGATAATAGAAATGCTCCATGTGGAAAATTGTGAAAGAGAAGGGAATTCCAGACCATCTTACCTCCCTCCTGAGAAATCTATATGCAAATCAAGAAGCAATAGTTAGAATCGAACATGGAACAAAGGACTGTTTCCAAATTGGGAAAGAAGTGTGTCAAGGCTGAATATTGTCATCCTGATTATTTAACTTATATACAGGGTGAGGTGAAGTGAAGTGAAGTCACTCAGTCACGTCCAACTCTTTGCGACCCCATGGACTGTAGCCTACCAGGCTCCTTTGTCCATGGGATTCTCCAGGCAATAGTACCGGAATGGATTGCCATTCCCTTCTCCAGGGGATCATCCCAACCCAGGGATCGAACTCAGGTCTCCTGCATTGTAGACAGATGCTTTACCATCTGACCCACCAGGGAAGTCTATATACAGAGTACTACATGTGAAATGCCTGCTGGATGAAGTACAACTGGAATCAAGATTGCTGTGAGAAATGTCAATAAACTCAGATATGCAAATGACAACACCCTTATGGCTGAATGTGAAAAAGAACTAAAGAGCCTCTTGATGAAAGTGAAGGAAGAGACTGCAAAAGCTGGCTTAAAACTCAACTTTCAAAAAGCTAATATCATGGCATCCAGTCCCATCATTTCATGGTAAATAGATAGGGAAACAATGAAAACAGTGGGATTTTATTTTGGGAGGCTCCAAAATCACTACAGATGGTGACTGCAGCCATGAAATTAAAAGATGTTTGCTCCTTGGAAGAAAAGCTATGACCAGCTTAGACAGCATATTAAAAAACAGAGACATTACTTTGTCAACAAATATCTATTTAGTCAAAGCTATGGTTTTTCCAGTAGTCATGTATGAATGCAAGGGTTGAACTATAAAGAAAGCTGAGTGCCAAAGAATTGTTGCTTTTGTACTGTGGTGTTGGAGAAGACTCTTGAGAGTCCCTTGGACTCAAGGAGATTAAATTAGTCAATACTAAAGGAAATCAGTCCTGAATATTCATTGAAGGATGGATACTGAAGCTGAAACTCCAATACTTTGGCCACCTGATATGAAGAACTGACTCATTGGTAAAGACCCTGATCGTGGGCAAGACTGAGAGCAAGAGGAAAGGGGACGACAGAGAATGGGAGGGTAGGATGGCATTACCGACTTGTTGGACATGAGTTTGAGCAAGCGCCTGAAGTTGTTGCTGGACAGTGAAGCCAGGTGTGCTGCAGTACATGGAGTTGGAAAGAGCTGGACATGACTGAGCAACTGAACTGAACTGATACCGCACTTCCAGTATAGCAGTCAGTCATTAACCATATGTGGCTACTGTAGTCAGTGTAAAGACTATGTTCCTAATTTGATTTAATTACATTTAAATCACCATATGTGATCAGTAGCTTCTGTATTCCACAGCATGATTCTATAGTGTTTGTATGTGTGTTTGCAGGGGTGGTGTGAACATGAGAGAGTTGTTGAAACTTGGCATAAATGATTAAAATAAGCTAGGAAGGAAGAGGTCAGAAGAGACTTCTTCCTTCAGGTTCTTTAGTCTCTTTAAAGACTTAAAGTCTGGTTAAAGTGACTCTGAAAACCACAAGATATATGACTCCTTGAAATACATAATTAAGCTGCAAAATGGACTTTTTACTGATAGGCAATCATATTCATATCACAATTAATGCCTGTACACCAATTAATGTCCATATAGGAAAGAGTAATTATAAAAATCATTAATTAGGGACTCTTTAACTGTTCCATTGTCAAAACTAATTGCCTGGAGTAAGATGTTCTCCCTTGATTAATGGGATTATAAGTGCAAGGGCAAATTTGTGGAGTCTACAGTGTGCTTCCCAGGTGAAATACTCAAGTTTCTGGTAACCATTAGCTCCAGGTTGCAACCACACGGTGTGTTCCGGTTGCTCAGTACAGATCTTAGTGTTAGTTTAGTTCTGTTCAGTTCAGTTCAGTTGCTCAGCCATGTCCAACTCTTTGAAACCTCATGGACTGCAGCATGCCAGGCCTCCCTGTCTATCACCAACTCCCAGAGCTTACTCAAACTCATGTCCATTGAGCCTGTGATGCCATCCAGGCCATTTCATCCTCTGTTATCCTACCTTCATCTTCATCTTTTCCTCTTGCCTTCAATCTTTCCCAGCATCAGGATCTTTTTAAATGAGTCAGCTCTTTATAACAGGTGACCAAAGTATTGGAGTTTCAGCTTCAACATCAGTCCCCAATGAACACTCAGGACTGATCCCCTTAAGGATGGACTGGGTGGATTTCCTTACAGTCCAAGGGAGTCTCAAGAGTCTTCTCCAACACCACAGTTCAAAACCATCAATTCGTTGACACTCAGCTTTCTTTATAGTCCAACTCTCACATCCATTCATGGCTACTGGAAAACCATAGCCTTGACTAGACAGACCTTTCTTGGCAAAGTAGTATCTCTACTTATTAATATGCTGTCTAGGTTGGTCATAACTTTTCTTCCAAGGAGTAAGTGTCTTTTTATTTCACGGCTGCAGTCACCATCTAGAGTGATTTTGGAGCCAAAAAAATAAATAAATAAAGTCAGCCACTGTTTCCACTGTTTCTCCATCTATTTGCCATGAAATGATGGAAATGGATGCCATGTTCTTTGTTTTTTGAATTGAGCTTTAAGCCAATATTTTCACTCTCCTCTTTCACTTTTATCAAAAGGCTCTTTAGTTCTTCTTTACTTTCTGCCACAAGGGTGGTATCATCTGCATATCTGAGGGTTATTGATATTTCTCCCAGCAATCTTGATTCCAGCTTGTGCTTCATCCAGCCCAGCATTTCTCATGATGTATTCTGCATATAAATTAAATAAGCACGGTGACAATATACAGCCTTGACATACTCCTTTTCCTATTTGGAACCAGTGTTATATCAATGACAGTTAATTGAGTTTGGGGCATCCAATAGATGATCCACCAAAATACCACACTTTCCCTAAAGATGAAACTCTTTTAAAGAAGAGTTTTTTCTTCTGCTGTGTAAGTATTAATTCAATATGTAACATGGAATAGTAGTGAAAAATAGAATGTCCCCTTTACTGATAAGCGAACATATTGCCTATGTGATTGGCTACATGTGTTCTCTACACTATTTGACAATTATATCCACCTTAATTTAACCATAGTTTTTGTTTGGTTTGCTTTCTTTTCAGTTCAAGTCCATTCAGTTGCTCAGTCGTGTCGAACTCTTTGCAACCCCCTAGACTGCAGCACACCAGGCTTTCCTGTCCCTCACCAACTCCCGGAGTTTGCTCAAACTCATGTCCATCGAGCTGATGATGCCACCCTACTCTCTCATTCTCTGTCATCCCCTTCTCCTCCTGCCTTCAGTCTTTCCCAGCATCAGGGTCTTTACCAGTGAGTCAGTTCTTTGCGTCAGGTGGCCAAAGTACTGGAGTTTCAGCTTCAGCATCCATCCTGCCATCCATGAATATTCAGGACTAATTTCCTTTAGTATTGACTGTTTTGATCTACTTGCAGTCCAAGGGACTCTCAAGAGTCCTCCAACGCCACAATTGAAAACATCAATCCTTCTGTGCTCATCTTTCTTTATAATCCAACTCTCAAATCCATACATGACTACTGGAAAAATCATTGCTTTGACTAGATAGACCTTTGTCAGCAAAGTACTGCCTCTGGTTTTTCATATGCTGTCTAGGTTGGTCATAGTTTTTCTTCCAAGAAGCAAGCATCTTTTAACTTCATGACTTCAGTCACTATCTGCAGTGATTTTGGAGCCCAAGAAAATAAATCTGTAAAATCTAGGATGCACCTATTCCCTGGTGCCTTGGGTACTGAGGAGATGTCAGAACAGCAGCATAGTTCAGCAATAAAACAGAATGCTCTTCAGTCCTTCTAGTTAATTCACATACCCTTCTGTGCTTCCAAAGCTTGTTCATTCCTCTCTTTAACACTTTACACCAAATCCTTCTTGCATTATAGCATTTTTGATTCCTCTGTTTCATGTAGCAACTTGAAGATTGAACAAGTATCAAAGACTACAAATATTTCCCAATCCAGGAATTCAGTACAAGCTCATTGAATAAGTGGGTGAATAATGAATAAATAAAGCTCATGAAGAGACAAAAGCACATTTGAATGTTGCATTTCTATAATAAAAATGGAAGCTTAGCTACTAACTTCATACAATTTTATTTTCATCAACATATTACCAAATCCCTCAATAGAAAAATAAACAGAGTCCCAATTGAACAATTTGAAATGGCATTCCACCTGATATTGGCAAGTACTATTATTCAATATTTTTTTCTCTTTACTATTTTTCAGCAGTTTGTAACCGTGGGTATGAAAATATAGGCAGGGGGAGGTTATAACCCATATTTGAGAATAATTTATTAAACTATTATTCATTCAATGTCCTACAGTGATAAAATTGGAAAGCATTGTATATAATAAATAAGATGGAAAGAAATATATATTTGCTTATAATGCATATGTTGCTTTTAATTTATTTTTTATATTTTATATATACATGTGTACATATATATATATGCCTATATTTGTATGTATACATATTTTTTGATAGTTCTTGAGATGTGTATAAGAGACAGTATGTGATCAGTAGCTTCTGTATTCCACAGCATGATTCTATAGTGTTTGTATGTGTGTTTGCAGGGGTGGTGTGAACATGAGAGAGTTGTTGAAACTTGGCATAAATGATTAAAATAAGCTAGGAAGGAAGAGGTCAGAAGAGACTTCTTCCTTCAGGTTCTTTAGTCTCTTTAAAGACTTAAAGTCTGGTTAAAGTGACTCTGAAAACCACAAGATATATGACTCCTTGAAATACATAATTAAGCTGCAAAATGGACTTTTTACTGATAGGCAATCATATTCATATCACAATTAATGCCTGTACACCAATTAATGTCCATATAGGAAAGAGTAATTATAAAAATCATTAATTAGGGACTCTTTAACTGTTCCATTGTCAAAACTAATTGCCTGGAGTAAGATGTTCTCCCTTGATTAATGGGATTATAAGTGCAAGGGCAAATTTGTGGAGTCTACAGTGTGCTTCCCAGGTGAAATACTCAAGTTTCTGGTAACCATTAGCTCCAGGTTGCAACCACACGGTGTGTTCCGGTTGCTCAGTACAGATCTTAGTGTTAGTTTAGTTCTGTTCAGTTCAGTTCAGTTGCTCAGCCATGTCCAACTCTTTGAAACCTCATGGACTGCAGCATGCCAGGCCTCCCTGTCTATCACTTGGGGAGAATAAGGCTTTTGAGTAAAAGCTGAGGTGAATCCTGAATGTACAGTAACTGGAGGCTGTCAGCTGAGGACACTCCACAGTAGTTTCTGCATGGAGGATATCTGAGCAATGCCCTCCCACAGCTACAACAAACTTCAACCACCCTAACAAGATGAGAGTGGAATTGCCATTCTGAAGTATTTCCACTTACAATACTTCAGTAACTTGTTATAAAATCCCATGTTAGATTGTTTGAGATAAAAAGGACTTAAGAAACATAACAAAAAGTAATGTGTCATATTTGCATGCTGGCCTTGGGGGGGGCAGTTTAAAATAAAAGAGCTATTAAAAATATAAAAATATTTGGAGGACAACTGGTAATATCTCAATATGAACTTGATAGTAGGTGACTTTAGGGAAATATTTTTAACTTTTTATGAGTTAATGACATCATGGTTCTTTTATTTTCTGTGGCTACCTCTCTAGTTTCAGCATTATCCTCCTTAACATGAAAATTCAGAACATAAGATTCAGGTAGACAACCTATAAAGTTTACAATATGTTAAATATGGTAGAATCACTTTGGTACATGGAGATATTTTTTTCAAAAAGCATTCAAAAGGATATACTCTTTGCCAAAATTATTGTTATTATAAACAATAATTTTATACATAAAGACTTTAGTGTGTATCATACTAGTTATCAACACTTAATTCATCCAAATCAATAATTTCAGTGAAAGGTCTGAATTTATGCACACAATAGAGATCATTGAAGAGTAATGATTTAGTTAGGAAAAGATTAATGCACCATCTGCATTTTCCCAGGCAAAGGGCCATCTCTGTGTGCCAAGAAATTCAATACTTTTAGATCTAAAATTGTTCAAGTTGATGGCATTTTTTATTGTGGTTTCCAAGTCATTGCATCAAAACCAAGTTTAAGGATGGTAGGTCCATGTTACAAAAACAACAGTCAAAATGTCCATCTCCATCTCTACCTTCTCTACTTCTGATCCCACTACTTTTATATGGTTTGCTTTCTATTCCTTTTGGGGCCATAACAACTGTGGTAATGTTTCATGTACCTTAATTTGTTATACAATGCTCCTTGTGTGAAAGATATGTTCTAACATCCTCTCACTGTCAAGTTACTTCTCATCCATTCCCTCTTCTAACCAAGATTATCTTCTCTTTTCAGAGGATGTTTACACATTAGATTTTCCTATATACTTGAACAAAGAAGTTATAGAAATCAAGGAGAATAAAGCTCTTATAATAATATAGGTGGGGTGACACATCTTTGGGTCACAAACCATTTCCCAATAGGCCTGTAGAGTGATGGTAAGACATAGGAACAGACAACTAACATCCTCTGTGAAATTCAGGAAGTCTGTCCACAGGAGCTAAAGATGAATATATCAGATTGTACAGCAAACAAGGACACTTTGAAAAAAGAAAATGGCTATTTGTTCTCTGTAGTAAAGTAAGATAGAATGCATTGTGTATAAGGACAGGCATATGATTTATTATTGTTGAATTATGAGATTTGCTGAAGAGGGTTCCTGTCTGAGGAAATTAACTCAGACAGATGCAAGTATCCACTAATAGAGAACATTTTACTATGTAGAGTATAACTGGATTTCAAGTTACATGTGAGAAAACACAATAAATAAATTTAATCAGAAAATTTATATGATTTAAATTTGCATCTAGAAGGAATATTCCTTCTCAATAGTAAGGGATGAATAGTCAATTGTTAATTTAGAAGCTATGAAGACAGAATTACCTAGTTCTGAGATTAATAAAGCCACAAGAATATGCTTCATTTCCTTTTTATCCAGTGTCTCCGTTAAACAGAAATACATGAATTATATAATTGTGTGTGCCCCAATAAGAAAGAATATCCACAACAAAGACCCAATATGAAGCAAATAAAAGAGTCTAAAAATAAAAAGAAAACTGTGGGGTAAAGAAATATAGATATCAGGTCCTATATATTAAAAGGCCTCATAGATTTCTAGTTGAGATTGATCTTTTTTAAGGCTACATCTTGATAAAATTCCCAAACTGCAAGTATAAAGAGAATATCTTATAAGTCTACAAACAGAAAGAATCTGTTATGTGCAAAGAAAACCATTTCAACTCACACATCTCATCTGAGAAAATAAATTGAAATGACCCTAATAAAACAGCAAAATAAATAAGCACAGTGATGTTAATAGAGACAAAGATAACTTCAAAGTTAAATTCAGTAACAACATAAGTACTGAAATATCTTTGCAATGGAAAAAATCAGATGGCAATAAAAATGTTAATGCTAGTTTAGAACAAAAATGCAAAATCTAGGAGAGAAAAATTTAGAGAAACAAGAAAGAAAGCGTCCAACATTCTTACTGAGTGGAAAAGAGGTAAAACTAGTAGAGGGCTTGGAGCATGAAAATATTATAAAAGTCTCAATTGTCTTATGAGCTTCCCTTATATAGCTTAGTTGGGAAAGAATCTGCCTGCAATGTAGGAGACCAGGGTTTGCTTCCTGGGTCAGGAAGATCCCCGGGAGAAGGAAACGGCAACTCACTCCAGTATTCTTGCCTGGAGAATCTCATGGACAGAGGAGTCTGGTGGGCTACAGTCCATGGGGTTGCAAGAACTGGACAAGATTCAGTGATTAAACCACCAAAGATCTTACAAAGCAAATAAAGGAAATGAGAAAAAAGCATATTTCTGGACCAAGTGAAATTTGAAATTTAATTTTCATATATGGGTAAATATTTATATGTTTATGTTTGATTATAAATCCTGGAAAGAAGGCATTAACAATGAGAAAAAATTGAGAAAATTTCCCAAATTAACATGGGGAAAAAAAGGAATAGTTACAACATTATTAGAACATTTAATACAAGGAAAACAATGAGTACAGTAAACCTTAGATATTAATTTAAGTGGAAGGAATGACATCAAATATACAAGTTATTTCCCTGAATTCTCCAAATTAGA
>SJYC01018523.1:0-30659 GCA_006408675.1 Madoqua kirkii
CTTGGGTTTTCAATATATAATATTTGCCCCAATTTTAAAGTGAGACAAATAAAGTTAACACAAATATATAAATTCATTTGTCAAATCTTAAAATTAATTTGATATTACTATCTGCAGTTTTTAATGAAATAATTTTTTATAAATTTCTTTTTGTTAAACAAGACTGACCCAATATTATAAAATACTTATAACAAAAGAAAGGAGGGAAGGAGGAAAGGAAGGAGGTATCTGAAAAGATATTTTCTCTTCCCTCCCTCTGATATTTTGAAGGAGATAGTTAGAAGCTCCAATACTTTGGCCACCTGATGTGAAGAAATGACTCACTGGAAAAGACCGTAATGCTGGAAAAGATTGAGGGCACAAGGAGACAGGGATGACAGAGGGTGAAATGCTTGGATGGTGTCACCAACTCAATGAACATGAGTTTGAGCAAGTTCTGGGTGTTGGTGATGGACACGGAAGCCGGGAGTGCTGCAGTCCATGGGGTCACAAAGAGTTGGACACAACTGAGCAACCAAACTGAACTGAACTGGACTTGTAGCCTGCCAGGCTCAAAGAGGTGGCAAGAATACACCGAAGAACTGTACAAAAAAGATCTCTATGACTCAGATAATCATGATGGTGTTATCACTCATCTAGAGCCAGACATCCTGGAATGTGAAATCAAGTGGCCTTTAGAAAGCATCATTACAAACAAAGCTAGCGGAGGTGATGGAATTCCAGTGGAGCTATTTCAAATCCTGGAAGATGATGCTGTGAAAGTGCTACACTCAATATGCCAGCAAACTGGGAAAACGCAGCAGTGGCCACAGGACTGGAAAAGGTCCATTTTCATTCCAATTCCAAAGAAAGGCAATGCCAAAGAATGCCAAAACTACTGCAAAATTGCACTCATCTCACATGCAGGTAAAGTAATTCTCAAAATTCTCCAAGCCAGGCTTCAGCAATACATGAACCGTGAATTCCCTGATGTTCAAGCTGGTTTTAGAAAAGGCAGAGGAACCAGAGATCAAATTGCCAACATCCACTGGATCATGGAAAAAGCAAGAGAGTTCCAGAAAAGCATCTATTTCTGCTTTATTGACTATGCCAAAGTCTTTGACTGTGTGGATCACAATGAACTGTGGAAAATTCTTCAAGAGATGGGAATACCAGACCACCTGAGCTGCCTCTTGAGAAATCTGTATGCAGGTCAGGAAGCAACAGTTAGAACTGGACATGGAACCACAGACTGGTTCCAAATAGGAACAACAGACTGGTTCCAAACAGGAAAAGGAGTACGTCAAGGCTGTATATTGTCACCCGCCTTATTTAACTTACATGCAGAGAACATCATGAGAAACACTGGACTGGAAGAAACACAAGCTGGAATCAAGATTGCCAGGAGAAATACCAACCAGCTCAGATATGCAGATGACACCACCCTTATGGCAGAAAGTGAAGAGGAACGAGAAAGCCTCTTGATGAAAGTAAAAGTGGAGAATGAAAAAGTCGGCCTAAAGCTCAACATTCAGAAAACAAAGATGGGGAAACAGTGGAAACAGTATCAGACTTTATTTTGGGAGGCTCCAAAATCACTGCAGATGGTGACTGCAGCCATGAAATTAAAAGACACTTACTTCTTGGAAGAAAAGTTATGAGCAACCTAGATAGTATATTCAAAAGCAGAGACATTACTTTGCAAACTAAGGTCTATCTAGTCAAGGCTATGGTTTTTCCTGTGGTCATGTATGGATGTGAGAGTTGGACTGTGAAGATGGCTGAGCACCGAAGAATTGATGCTTTTGAACTGTGGTGTTGGACAAGACTCTTGAGAGTCCCTTGGACTGCAGGGAGATCCAACCAGTCCATTCTGAAGGAGATCAGCCCTGGGATTTCTTTGGAAGGAATGATGCTAAAGCTGAAACTCCAATACTTTGGCCACCTCATGCAAAGAGTTGACTCATTGGAAAAGACTCTATGCTAGAGGGGGAATGGGGGCAAGAGGAGAAGGGGACGACTGAGGATGAGATGGCTGGATGGCACCATGGACTCGATGGACTCGAGTCTGAGTGTACTCCAGGAGTTGGTGATGGACAGGGAGGCCTGGTGTGCTGCGATTCACGGGGTCTCAATGAGTTGAACAAGACTGAGCAACTGAACTGAACTGAACTGAGGCTCCTCTACATAGATTTCTGTAATATATCCAGATTTATACTAGACATTTTAAAGGATAAATATCACACAGTCAGGACTCTCAAGGTGTTCATAGTCTGCTGCTGCTGCTGCTAAGTCGCTTTAGTCGTGTCTAACTCTGTGCGACCCCATAGATGGCAACCCACCAGGCTCCCCCATCCCTGGCAAGAACACTGGAGTAGGTTTAGTCTGCTGCTGCTGCTGCTAAGTCGCTTTAGTCGTGTCTAACTCTGTGCGACCCCATAGATGGCAACCCACCAGGCTCCCCCATCCCTGGCAAGAACACTGGAGTAGGTTGCCATTTCCTTCTCCAGTTCATGAAGGTGAAAAGAGAAAGTGAAGTCGCTCAGTCATGACTGACTCTTAGCGACCCCATGGACTGCAGCCTACCAGGCTCCTCCACCCATGGGATTTTCCAAGCAAGAGTACTGGAGTGGGGTGCCATTCCCTTCTCCGGTTCATAGTCTAGTGGTAGGTATTTACGAAGAAACCTACAGGAAAAAACAACAACAGGCACATGGCAACCCTTATGTGCAGTGCCATAAAACTCAAGACCCACTCCAGACAACTTACAGAGAGCGAGGTTTGATTCAGGAAAATTAATCCAAGACACAGGAAGATTGGAAGCAGCCCTAGGAAAGGAGAGTTTCTAGCAGACTTACTTGGGCACAGGGCACTGTTCTCTCATGCCTGAAACACACACTTCCCTAATAACAGGATAATGGGAGGCAGGGTAAGCTACATGACACTTTGACCCTGGAATGTTAAGCCAGTGACAGATTTCCTGTCAGGTTTTTTGGTTCCTTTTGCTTCAGGCCAAAGGTAAGACTAAAGGCCCCCTGGAGAACTGAGAAGGCAGATAGACAAATAAACTCTACACTTTAAATCTTAAATCAATATAGGAGGACGAATAGACTCAAGTGGAAGATGTAATGGGGGAAGCAAAGAGGAAAAGTTTAACTGTTTTTGTAGGGAGTGTCTAGGGGAAGACAGAGATGAAAGTTTAACATAGTAGTGACATTGTGCTGAAGTCTGAAGGATAAATAGGAATTTTCAGCATTATACACACACACATACACACACATACAACATCACAAAGGCAGAGGAAGCATAAAAGAATGTGTGTGGTCCTTAGTATTAGAATGGTGGGTCATTAAGTTTAGGATGGAAAAGATGAAGCAGGAAAGGTTCTGATGGGTCAGATTCTAGAGAGTCTGATATACCTTGGTGTGGAATTTCAACTTTTGTCGTAGAGGTGATGGAGGGCCATTACTTTAGGAATGTGAAATGATCAAACATGCATGTTGGTAGTAGCATATCTGCAACACTGTGAAAAATAAGAGATGATTTAGGCCTTATGCAAAGAGACCTTTTAGTGTACAGGTAGTTCTAATCCTTACTAGAAATGAGGAGTGCTGAATTATATCTGTGACAGTGGAAGTAAAGAAAAGTAGATACTATCAGGATCAATAGTAATGACCAGCTTCATTTGCTTGAGCAGAAGCCTGTAAAAGAGTGTCAAGGATGACTCCAGATTCTCTGCTTGTGCAGCCAAGTAGAGAAAGGTGATGATAAATAAAACCTCAACTTTAGAAAATTATATATGAACAAAACTAGTGTAACCTGCAAATGAAAAGCTGGATTAAGACAATGAGATCTTTTGTTCTATTATATGCCAAAAAAAAATTATTGAGGCTACTTTACTAATTAATAACTTTGAGTAGATTATTTAATTTCTATAAAGTTAATCTTCAGTTCAGTTCAGCTCAGTCGCTCAGTCATGTCCAACTCTTTGTGACCCCATGAATCACCCATGCCAGGCCTCCCTGTCCATCATCAACTCCCAGAGTTCACTCAGACTCACGTCTATCGAGTCAGTGATGCCATCCAGCCATCTCATCCTCTGTCTTCCCCTCTCCTCCTGCCTCCAATCCCTCCCAGCATCAGAGTCTTTTCCAATGACTCAACTCTTTGCATGAGGTGGCCAAAGTATTGGAGTTTCAGCTTGAGCATCATTCCTTCCAAAGAACACCCAGTGCTGATCTCCTTTAGAATGGACTGGTTGGATCTCCTTGCAGTCCAAGGGACTCTCAAGAGTCTTCTCCAACACCACAGTTCAAAAGCATCAATTCTTCGGTGCTCAGCCATCTTCACAGTCCAACTCTCACAACCATACATGACCACAGGGAAAACCATAGCCTTGACTAGACAGACCTTAGTTTGCAAAGTAATGTCTCTGCTTTTGAATATGCTATCTAGGTTGCTCATAACTTTTATTCCAAGGAGCAAGCGTCTTTTAATTTCATGGCTGCAGTCACCACTTGCAGTGATTCTGGAGCCCCCCAAAATAAAGTCTGACACTGTTTCCACTGTTTCCCCATCTATTTCCCATGAAGTGATGGGTCTGGATGCCATGATCTTTGTTTTCTGAATGTTGAGCCTCAGGCCAACTTTTTCACTCTCCACTCTCACTTTCCTCAAGAGGCTTTTTAGCTCCTCTTCACTTTCTGCCATAAGGGTGGTGTCATCTGCATATCTGAGGTTATTGATATTTCTCCCGGCAATCTTGATTCCAGCTTGTGTTTCTTAGCCAACATTAATTTGTTTATAATTCACCTTAAGAAGATTTAAAGTAGTTTATAAAACTACATACATTTCAACAAAACAAAGTATATATAGAAAGATGATGACAGGAAAGAAGAATAAAGATATGAAACAAAATTAATTCACAAATGCATAATTTATGATTCTATAGTTTTATGTAAGAAGTGGGCTCATTCTTAATTTTGAACTTCCAAGCTACCCTTCCTAGCTTAAAAAACTAAGATCATGGCATCCAGTCCCTTCACTTGATGGCAAATAGAAGGGGAAAAGGTGGAAGTAGTGACAGATTTCCTCTTCTTGGGCTCCACAGATGGTAACCACAGACATGAACTTAGAAAATGATGGCTTCTTGATAGGAAAGCTGAGACAAACCTACACTGTGCATTAAAAAGTAAAGACAGCATTTGGTCGACAAAGGTCCATATGGTCAAGGCTAAGGTCTTTTGAGTAGTCATGTATGGATGTGAGAGCTGGACAGTAAAGAAAGCAGAGCACCGAAGAACTGATGTTTTCAAACTGTGGTGCTGGAGAATACTCTTACAAGACCCTTGGAAAGCAAGGAAATCAAACCAGTCAATCTTAGAGGAAATCAACCCTGAAACGCCAAGGTATATCAGAAGGACAGATGCTGAAGCTGAAGCACCAATACTTTGGTCACTTGGTGCAAACAGCTAACTCATTGGAAAAGACCCTGATGCAGGAAAGATTGAAGGAAGAAAAGAGAAGGGGCAACAGATGATGAGATGGTTGGATAGTATTACCAATTCAATGTACATGAACTTGGGCAAATTCCAGGAGATGGTGAGAGACAGGGAAGCCTGGAATGCTTTAGTCTGTGAGGTCACACAGAGTTGGTCATGAGTTGGTAACTGAACAATAACAAGCTATCTACCCATATGGGAAACTCAATGAGTTTCATGGCTTACTTTCTTTGTTGTTAGCTAGTGAAACTCAGAAAAACTTCATCAGGTATTCATACTGCAGATACTTCTAAAATAGTAATCAGCACGAGACATACATCCTTGAACCTCATATGACTTCATATGTCAAGTTTTTCAATGCCAGTCAGCACTACAATAACTAAACACAAATCACCAAAGCATGTCTATGTGGAGTCAAAATAATAAGCTGGATAAAGAGCTATCTCATGGTCTGGGATGATTACAAGAAAAGCATTTTAGCATATCTATAGGAATGAAAAGACTACTTGCTTATTCCTCCCTACATGAGGATATTTCTCATAAAGGGCCCTAACCTCAAGTTATTCAAGGAACCATCGAGCCAACTTCCCATCCCTGAGGGATTCTCGATGGTTGACTGGACCTCTGGTCTGCCAGCAGCCATTCTCAAGGTTCTTCAACCTTCAGTTCAGTTTAGTTCATTTCAGTCGCTCAGTCATGTCTGACTCTTTGTGACCCCACGAATCGCAGCACGCCAGGCCTCCCTGTCCATCACCAACTCCCAGAGTTCACTCAAACTCACGTCCATTGAGTCGGTGATGCCATCCAGCCATCTCATGCTCTGTCGTCCCTTTCTCCTGCCCCCAATCTCTTCCTGCATCAGGGTCTTTGTACACACAAATACCCAGTTTTCAGAACTACAAGATCAAAGATGTAGCATAAAACCACACTAAATAGAACCAACTGGAAGAAAGCCTAGATTCATGAAAGTTCTCAGTATTCAAAATATATTCCATTCCTTTAACATAATATAAACAATTAGCTAAAAATATTACCATTCAGTTCAGTTCAGTTCAATTCAGTCACGCAGCTGCATCCAACTCTTTGCGACCCCTTGAATTGCAGCACGCCAGGCCTCCCTGCCCATCACCAACTCCTGGAGTTCACTCAGACTCACGTCCATCGAGTCTGTGATGCCATCCAGCCATCTCATCCTTGGTCTTCCCCTTCTCCTCCTGCCCCCAAACCCTCCCAGCATCAGAATCTTTTTCAATGAGTCAACTCTTCGCATGAGGTGGCCAAAGTACTGGAGCTTCAGCTTTAGCATCATTCCTTCCAAAGAAATCCCAGGACTGATCTCCTTCAGAATGGACTGGTTGGATCTCCTTGCAGTCCAAGGGACTCTCAAGAGTCTTCTCCAACACCACAGTTCAAAAGCAACAATTTTTTGGTGCTCAGCTTTCTTCACAGTCCAACTCTCACATCCATACATGACCACTGGAAAAACCATAGCCTTGACTAGACAGACCTTTGTTGGCAAAGTAATATATCTGCTCTTCAATATGCTATCTAGGCTGGTCATAACTTTCCTTCCAAGGAGTAAGCGTCTTTTAATTTCATGGCTGCAGTCACCATCTGCAGTGATATTACCATTAGAATTCCTCAAAGGCTTGTTTAAGTAAGTTATTTCTAATTAATATACTTTTCTACCATTTGATGCTGCCAAAAACTTTAAAATGGCTTGTTTGCCAAATGGTTTAAATAGGTTACATGCCTCTTTTGATCCATGTAAACTTACGTATAGTCAACTAATTTGCTTATCCATCATACTTAAGGCATTGATTCAGAATCAGGTAAAGAGAATTTACAGAGGTTAAAACATAACCAGTCTTGACCTTAGAATTTGGCATGTGAACCACATGTCTTATTGTCTTTGGGTTGTGTCTATAGATTACTAAATAAAGTTTGTGTGTCAGAAGTATGATAATTATTCAATGCAGAATTTCTATTGTACGTATTTTAATGTAAGTCTTTCTTAAGGATTAAGAAGGGCAAAAGAAGGGGTGAATTTCAGCATTATTCTTTTTTTATTTAAATTTATTTTTAATTGGAAGATAATTGCTTTACAATATTGTATTGGTTTCTGCCATATGTCAACATGAATCAGCATAGGTATACGCAACACTATTCTTGATAACTTCAAGTATGTCCTACCTTACACAACTAAGATACCCCTGGACAGGTTTATTTATGAACAAAGATCTTTTTAAAATAACATAATGCTTCTTTTTTAGTCATAGATATTCTTCCACTACAGTAAAGGCATTAAATCAGCATAATCAAAGTCATTGCCATGGAAAAAGAATGTGATAACATTTTTGTGCAGCCAAACTAAGTACGAATAAGTGTATGGGTACAGTGGATAAAAAGAAAAATGAACTTAATTCAAAGTGAAAAATACTGTTAATACCAGAACTTGTGAAGTATGAATGTTCATTAAGTATCTTTTATAGTTTTTTCTTATTTTATGATTTATGATATTCTAAAACTAATACTAACAAAATGTATATATAGGGTAACTTCAAAATGACTTTTGAATTTTTTTTGTAGGGCAAGCCTAGAGTGATAATACACTTATAATAAACTTTTAATGTCAATTTAAACATCTTACTTTTATCTCTGGATTTGGATACTCAAACACAATCCAATGAACTGCAAACTGTACATAAAAAGAACCTGTTCTTCAAGTTTTTTAAATGCATAAATTTTAAATTGCTTCTTATAAAACTGGATGTAAAATTTCTCATCCTTTCACTCAATAAACACTTAGGACAGTCCTGACTTAGTTCAGAGTCTTTCTTGTCAGATAATGCACACATTGACAGTAGGACTATTGAGGGTGCAGCTTTCCCCTGAAGTCCAAAAGGCCAAAAGAGGCCCCCCAAAAAATGGCTGAGAGGCCACCTAGCCTTTCTCATTAAAGAGCTAGAGCTTAACAAATCACCCTGTTCTTGATTATTTCTTTCAAAAAACTGTCAGACAGATGCAGAATAGGAATCAGCAATATAAAATTGTGGTTCCCCAACTGAATCAACGATTTTTTTTTGCCATAACTTTAATGTCCCTCTAATGGTCATGTATGGATGTGAGAGTTGGATTGTGAAGAAAGCTGAGTGCTGAAGAATTGATGCTTTTGAACTGTGGTGTTGGAGAAGACTCTTGAGAGTCCCTTGGACTGCAAGGAGATCCAACCAGTCCATTCTAAAGGAGATCAGCCCTGGGATTTCTTTGGAAGGAATGATGCTAAAGCTGCAACTCCAGTTCTTTGGCCACAACATGCGAAGAGTTGACTCACTGGAAAAGACTCTGATGCTGGGAGGGATTGGGTGCAGGAGGAGAAGGGGGAGAAGAGGACGACCGAGGATGAGATGGCTGGATGGCATCACCGACTGGATGGACGTGAGTTTGAGTGAACTCCGGGAGTTGGTGATGGACAGGAAGGCCTGGCGTGCTGCGATTCATGGGGTTGCAAAGAGTCGGGCATGACTGAGCGACTGAACTGAACTGAACTGAATGTGATGGGCCCAGTGGGAACCAGTGCAAATTTATAAAAATGGTAAAATACAAGAGGAACCAACAGAAAGCAGGATAGGGAGGTGGGGAGAGAAAGCAAAGACAAAAACCTATCTTTATTTGAATTTAATTTTTAAACAGTTGTGCCTCATCTAAACGTAGAACAATGGGATAGGTTAAATAGACTTTCAGAAGGAGCTTGCTAGCTCCTCTCTGAAAGAACGAAAAAATGATGGGGCTATCCCAAGATTTCTTGACCTTGGCACTGTTGACAATTTGAACCAGATAATTCTTTGTTGTGAGGAAAGTCCTGGGCGTTACAGAATGTTTAGCATCATCCCTGGCCTCTACCCACCAGAAACCAATAGCATCACCCCAGTAATGACAATCAAAAATGTCTTCAAGACACTGCAAAACTGCCTCTGGTCAAGAATGACCAGGCTTGCCCCTACACAAAATATTTTTAAACTTGTCCTTAGTTCCTTCTGAGCTTTCCAGCTGACAGAATGGACTGCTACAGTCAGCAACACGATGACTGGTACACTTTTCTCTCGTGGCAACTTTCTCCTACCGTGGTATATTTTACTAAATATTTCATCAGGAAGTCCATTTCCGTTTCTCTTCTTACACTATATTTAATATTTTTAAAGATAATCTGCTTACAGAAATAAAAGACAAAAAAGAAACATCCTTATAACTAAGTAATATAAAACCACTGTACATTAATTCCATCCTTATCTCCCCAAGAAATTGTCCTAGAAAGCAGCCAAAATTTAAAACAGTGAAAGAAAGGACTTCCCTGGTGGTCCAGTGGTTAAGAACATGTCTGCCGATGCAGGGGTCACGGTTCCATCCCTGCTCCGGGCAGATTCCACATGCAGTGGGGCAACTAAACTCATGCATCCTAAAGCCCACACTCTGCAACAAGAGAAGCCACCGCAATGAGAAGCCTAAGCACCGCACTAGCGAGTAGGCCCAGCTGCCACGATCAGAGAAAAGACCCAGTGCGGCCAAAAATAAAGAAATCCATTAAAAAAAAAAAGTGTACAGTTCAATGGTTTAAAAAAAAAAACAGTGAAAGAGAAGTTAAAGACCACCTCACAAAGCAAATGACAAAAGCAAAGAATGAAACTTGCCATCATTTCTCCCATCTTAAAGAAGTTTTCTTTTTTCTTGATGATTACTGCTCCCAGCCACAGCACCATTTCTTTGCTCCCTTTGCCACAAAACCCCTCAAAAGAGTTGGCTCTGATGTCTCCAGTTCTTCTCCTCCCATGCTCTCTCGACCTATTTCAACTGCCCTTGTCAAGGTCCTCAGTAACCTTCACAGCAATAAATGCCATGGTTACCTCTCAACCCCATGTTACTTCATCAACAGCATTTGACACAGTCAATTATTCTTTCCCACTTTGATACACTTTCTCCCTTGGCTCTGGGACCCCTCACACTCTTGACTTTCCCCTTACTCACCAGCTGCTCTTTCTGAATCTCCTTTACCAGTTTCCACTCCATCTCCCTTCCCTCTTAATAATGCAGTAACCTTGGGCTTACACTCACTTGCCAGGAAGTTATCCAGTCTAAGGTCTTACCACCTAGGTGCCAATGTCTCCCAAACTTACATCATCAGCCCAGCCTCTCCCACAGACTCCAGATTCATGTGTTTGACCTCCTACTTGTCATCTCCACTTGATTATCAAATGAACACTTCAACTCATATGTGTCCAAAACTGATCTCCTAAAAAAAAAAACCAAAAAAATACTGAACTCCTTTCTCACTAAACTTGCCCCATCCACAGTCTTCCAATAACAGCTGTAATGACTCCATCCTATTAGTAGCCCAGGTCACAAACTATGGAATCATCCATGACTCATATCTTTCTCTCACACAGCCTGTTAGTTCCGGAAACCATATTAGCTCCACCCTCAAAATATATTCCATGTCTTTCCATTTCTCAGGCCCTCCACTGCTACTGCCCTGACAGTTGCCACTATCATTTCTCAACTGAAATATTGCAAGACGCTTTACTGGTCTTCTAGCTTCTCTCTTGCCCCAAGAGGATAGTTTCAACATGGTAGCCGCAGCAATTCTTTTCAAATTGTTAGTCAGAGCTTATTAGTCCTTTGTTCAAAACCTTCAATGATGCCTCATTTCACTAAGGATTAAAGTTAAAGTCTTTAAAATTGCCTAAGGGCCAGACTTGATCTAGTCCTCCCTCACTGTTCTGCCCCCTTTCCTATTTCCATTCTCTTTACTAATTTCACTCACTCTCCTTTCTGTTTATCAAACATGCCAGTTTACTCTCACCAGGGGGTCTTTGCACTGGCTTTTCTCTTTCTGATTCTTCCTCTTCCATAAAAACTACTTTGTCTCCTTCAATATTTGTTTTCAATTAAGTCTACCTAACCATCCTATTCGGAGAAGGCAATGGCAACCCATTCCAGTCCTCTTGCCTGGAAAATCCAATGGGTGGAGGAGCCTAGTAGGATGCAGTGCATGGGGTCTCGAAGAGTCAGGCATGACTGAGCGACTTCACTTTCACTTTTCACTTCTATGCATTGGAGAAGGAAACGGCAACCCACTCCAGTGTTCTTGCCTGGAGAATCCCACAGACAGCAGAGCCTGGTGGGCTGCCGTCTATGAGGTCGCACAGAGTCGGACACGACTGAAGTGACTTAGCAGCAGCAGCAGCAGCAACCATCCTATTAATAGCTCACCCTCCCTCATCAGGCCATCACCAGCCCTCCAAATCCCCCAGACCATGCTCTATTTTTTTCCTCATAGTACACTTCAATTTTTAATCTCAACAGTTTATTCATGGTCTGGTTCCCTACCTAAAGGCTCCATTTTGATTACCAAATACACTTCTAGCACAGAGTAAGTCTTCAGTTAATATTTGTCAAGTGAATGAAGAAATGAGTGAGGGGCTGAAATAAAGCAGACTACTATTTTACACTGAAGTAGAAGAATCACAGTCTTCTTCATGTTTACTTTATCCTCTTTCTCACTCTCCTTGTTATACATCAAGGGACTAGTTGGGCTGGGAGGGGTCAGGGACTCCTTGGTAGGGAGAAGTAGATAAATATAGCTGGAGAAGAGTTGATTGGGAGATTTTAGGTTTAAGGGACTTTTTGTCCTTTCAGTTTGGAGGGCTGTGGGAGGACTTGGGGGCCATTTGTAGTCTATCACTCTCATTTTTCATTTGGTGGGGCTTTTATTTGGAAGGTACCTGCCAAACCAAGTGAACTATAGAAGGCAGAAATGAGGACCAATCAAAGAATTGGAGGAGAAGGAATCAAGCTACTAAAAGGAACTTAAGGGAAACAGGGAAAAGAGGACTTCAGGTTTTCAGCCCAGCTCTCTGAAGTAATAAAGAGAACCAAGATTCAGGGCCAATGCCAAGACTATGAAGACTGTGAATTCAGTATTCTTTTTATTCCCAGGAGCCTGGAAGTAGCAGCTAGCTTAGGGGAAATCCTAGAGTAATTATATAAATAAGAAAATTAATCTTTTATATATAAAAGATATGTAAATATAAAGGTTAATAATGATATATTAATCTTTTACATATAAAAATATATAAATAAGTAAATTGTTGTAGTGGAAGGTTTTAAAACTATATATGTTTTTTCACACATACACGGTCTCCCCTACTATTTACATACCAATAAGAGGGTCCCTACCTCCCAAGATAAAGGTACAAAAGTAATGAACCACAGATATATTCATTTTCCAATGTTGTATAACAAACTTTAGTGGCTCAGCACAACAGTAACAATTTATCATCTCTCACTGTTTCTGCAATATTGGAATCCAAAAATAGGCTGGTTGGGTAGACCTAGGTAAGATTTCTCATGACGTTCAGTTAGATGTTGGCTAAGGCTACAGACACCAGAAGGTTTAACTGGGCTAGAGGGTCTGTTTCTAAGGTAGGTCGTGCACAAGGTGGCCAAGCTGAAGTTGGCTCTTGGCAAGAGGCCTCAGTTCTTTCCCACGTGGGCCTCTCCACCAGAATGCCTGAGTGCTTTCACAACTTGGCAGCTGGTCTTCCCCAGAGTAAGCAATATAAGAGAGCACCAGATATGCACGAGCGAGACAGAAGCCGCCACATCTTTATGTACAACATAGCCTTCCACCACACGCTATAGGCCACATACAGCCCCAGTTCAGTGTGGGACAGGAGTATGTATGGGTGTGAATACCAGGAGGCAAAAAAACACTGATGCCATCGTAAAGGCTAGCTGCCACAGCAGTTAAATAGCTTTCCACGTGAATGGCAAAGTGACTTGAATCTACTTCAGAGGGGACCCACATGCATCTTTTCCAACTTATACCACTTCAAAAAATGAGAAGATTTGTTCACTTTGTCTGGCCTCCCTATCTCTAGAGAGGCCCTAAAACCTCTGTACAATATCACCTTAGCATTTGTGAGCAGTTAGCCTACTTTGTTAGCAATTTATTTTTAATTTTAAAAATGGATCACAAACAATAAAGTTGTGATACTTCTGAGGGAAATGTATCATCCTCTTGATTCAGCATGAAAAAGCAAAACTGATCTCCTTTTTCTATGTTAGACTTGAGAGATCTTGAGGAAAGTGAACAGGTATTAAAACACTGATTATAACTCAGCTAAAAAGAATGCATTTGAATCAGTTCTAATGAGATGGATGAAACTGGAGCCTATTAAACAGAATGAACTAAGTCAGAAAGGAAAACACCAATACAGTATAATAACGTATATATATGAAATTTAGAAAGATGGTAATGATCACCCTATATGCAAGACAGCAAAAGAGACACAGATATAGAGAACAGACTTTTGGATTCTGTGGAAGAAGGCAAGGGTGGGATGATTTGAGAGAATAGCATTGAAACATGTGTATTATCATATGTGGAATAGATCACCAGTCCAAGTTTGATGCATGAGACAGAGCACTCAAAGCCGGTGCACTGGGACACCGCTGAGGGATGATGGGATGGGGAATGATGTGGGAGGGGGGCTCAGGATGAGGAACAATGTACACCCAAGGCTGATTAATATCAGTGTATGGCAAAAACCACTTCAACACTGTAAAATAATTAGTCTCCAATTAAAATTAACTAATTGATTTTAAAAAACACTGAACATAGTCAAAGGAGAGTGTGTCATACGGCTTGGTTATGCCTTTATCCACAGTACAAAATTTATTCTTAGACCCCAAGAAAGTACCTAATATCTTTTCCTTATATGTAAAATGCAGACATGATAACACTCGCATGTACAGAGTGAAATCTGAATTTACACTGGGAACTGAGCTCTAGTTTAAATACATATCAAGATATGCCTATATACATCTCTCTCTCTAGATATAAAGAGAGACATATCCTGACTTATACATAATATGCAATTACAAATAATACACTTGACCAAATTCCTTATATAGACTATTCATATTTGATAGCATTACTCACCTCTTACTATAGCATTCCTCCACTGAGTCTATCAACACTGAGCCTTTCTTTTAACTCTAACCTACTATGACTCTCAATGCTATGAAAAAAAATCTGATGTCATAAACACATTGTGTTATGGTACCAGTAAGGACCAAATCCATTCTTAGTTACATAATCCCTGAGTACTACCAGCCCTGCCAGCCTCAAGAGTCCATTGGACCACAAAGAAAACAGGGAGAGGGGACTAAACAATGTCCCAAAGCTACAAAAATTCTTCACATAGTTTTCATTATTAATTGCTGGCAAAAAATGTAGACAGGTGAAGGTGGGAGAGGCAGTGGAGGGCTTTAAAATTATGATTTACACATCTTCTAAATATCGTGGCACCTTCTAGGAATAAATGCTTATGGGGCAAAAAATCATCCAACAGACCCAATCTCCTGCCCTCTTCCCCACTGCCAACATCTTCACAGCAAGATAGAGACCCAGGAGTATAATTTCCTGTCAAGCAGATACCTCCAGCAAATAGCAGTTTTTATCACTACTTTATTTTATGCTATTTTCATCTGTGAGGTTTATAATCCATAAGAGCTACCTAATAATAAGTAAAATCAAAGAGATTTTTTTTTAAGCCTGTGTACTTTTATTGTTATAAATGCTTCACAAGTAAAAAGCAGTCAAAAGCATAAAGATACCCTGATTTGAACTTCCTTTGTGCTTGAATTAGAGTGCTTCTCTTGGCACACTCTCACATCAGGCTTCTGCTTCTCTTGGCAAAATCATAAACTGCCTGATGTTGTCTCAGAGGCTTTCTCATGTCCCCTTTCCAAGCATCACTCTTCTTTCACAGACCCCTTTCCGTTACCTAGGAGCCTCTTGTCCTGCCTTCCACATTCCACCTACTGCACAATAATGTTCTAGGCTCTTTGTACTCCTCCCTTCTACCATTAAAATATGCTTTTACTAAGATTTACTTGCTTTGAAAGGATTGTTGGGGGCTAGGGGATGGAGATGATGACTAACCTTTACCAAAATGTTGAATTATTAATAGTCCTCATTCTCTTTGGAATTGTTTCCTTAAGTAGAGATTCCTAGAAATGCTATCAGCATCTCAACCCCAAATACGGCAGGTAAGAGGGCTCAGCAGGAGGCCTCAGTTCCTTGATTATAACTAGACCTTTTAGAAAAGTGAAGTTCATTGGGTAGGGACTTTACTTGGCCTAGAGTGCTGACGTAGGAAAGCTGCTCTCCCTGAAACCATCCTCAAGGATGAGAATGAAGCCCTAAATGTCTAGTGAGCATCCAATAGGCTTCTCACTGCACTTAAACTAAAATCTAATTCCTATTTAGGGTCCAAAAAGTCTGGCCTCTCCTTACCAGTCTCTACCTAACACTGCACTCCAGCCAAACTGGCAGTTCTTCTGTATTTGAACATCCCAAGCCACAATCTCATTCCTGCCTTAAGGCTTGCAGTGCTATGTTCCAGCTCTTGGCAGGTAAATTACTCATCATTTGGTTCCCAGCTCAGATGTCACAATCTAAAGTAACCTCACACACACACACACACACACACACACACACACACAATAAAAGTAACCCCACAATCACTTTCCAGAATATGTCCTATTTTATTTTCATGATATTAATCATTGTAAAATTTTCTTATTCATGTATTTGTTTACCTAGTCTTTCCAAGCTTCCCTCTTAATATACCCTTCATTGGGTATCATGTTTATCAATGCATCCTTAATTTTGCACAGAACCTAGTATTCAATAGTATTCAACCTAGTATTCAGTAGTCAATAAAACTGCTGAATGAATGCATAAATAGATGAATCCAAGCATAACTTAACTTTTAAATGTGAATGAGAATCCTTGTTGTACTAATAATACTGAGGGAGGAGGGTTAGTATCACTATAATCGATATAACTAACCTATGTTTATAAGAGTTTTATTGAAATGGACTACAGCATATCTTTTCATTGCTGCTGCTAAGTCCCTTCAGTCGTGTCTGACTCTGTGCGACCCCATAGACGGCAACCCACCAGGCTCCCCTGTCCCTGGGATCTTCCAGGCAAGAACACTGGAGTGAGTTGCCATTTCCTTCTCCAATGCATGAAAGTGAAAAGTGAAAGTGAAGTCACTCAGTCGTGTCCGACCTAGCGATCCCCTGGACTGCAGCCTACCAGGCTCCTCTGTCGATGGGATTTTCCAGGCAAGAGTACTGGAGTGGGCTGCCATTGCCTTCTCCATCTTTTCATTAAAATATTATAAATATTCTTTTATAAAAGTCATTTTATAAATGTCTTTTAATGAGTGCCACAAATAAAAGCTAGTATCTTCAGTCAGTATTAAAAGACTATTTCCCTGTGGCCAATTTCTAGCTTTCTAGATTTGTAGTGTCTGTTGCAAGCGCTATAGGAGCCAGTGAGCAACTTGCCTGTCACATGCTCTAACAAAGCATCTAAGCAGAGAAAACAGCTCTGGATAGAGGAGAACCAACACAGTCAGGATGTTGCTAAATGTACAGTTTATTATTCACAAAGTTCACCCCAGCCTGCCAAAAAAACTAAACTGGCAAACAAAAATGCCCTAGCATTTAGCAGTTTGGTTTTCTACCAGGCAGTCCCAGTTTAAGTTGGTTGTAGCTTAGAAGCAGATGTCTGGGAGCAGTTCAGCAAGCCAGCAGTCAGATGCTTTTGTAGAGTGCTCCTCTTAAAAGGCAACATTGAGGCAAATAAATGGATTCCAACTTCCTGGGCTTGCCTTTGAACTATCACAATTAACTGTGCTTTGCTAAAGAGAAACTCCAAGGATTTTCTCAAAGGTTTCTTTCCTTTTAAGAAAGAAATGGCAATCTGATTTAAAGAAAAAGAAACTTGGCATTAGTAGAGAGAGAGAAAAACACACACACACACACACAAATCAGTAAGAGTTAAATAACATAACTTTTAAACAAAACATATAGTATGAAAAAAACTTATTTTTAAAGAACTAAAATAAACTTTCTTGAGACATTTCCTAGGAAACCCTACTTATTAATTCCTCCAAAAAAACTCAACATTTAAATGACAAAACTATCAATTGCTGCTCTTCAATTAGTTCACTATCTAGTTAAATTTAAGAAAATACAATCCTATCTTGGCTTACAAATCAAAAACTTCTTTGTGTTAGAGGTAGGTAGTAAGGAGATATGTTCATCAAACTGTTATACTAGTTCACTTATTAATTTGGCCTCAATTGTATCCTTTTGCATGTCTACCAAGATTAATTTCAGGGTAAGATTGTCTCCAGCTAGCATATATTGTAAAACTGGAAAATTTTTTCCACTCTTCATGGATCATTTACAGTCTGCCAGGTTTGGGGTGGGTATGAAATGTCTTTCTGCCAATGGATAGCCGTTCAGCAGTGCTGAAAACCAATCCTTCTGTTTCATTCATGGTGCGATATGGTTCCATAAAAAGGAGCGAACCAAAAGTGCAGCTAATGCACCCTGTCGATCTGGGTTTATACTAATTCTTTAAGATTATCATAAGAAAATTGCTTGTAGATGAATATATGAATATATTCTGTCATTCTTTCTTTAGTCGTCTACCACTGTAAACATGTACTAATTCATTGGGAGAGGAAAAAATCAAGTTTAAGGCCTTTTCTATTTTACAGGAGCTGTATTATTTTTAAGGAAATCCATTGCACTAAAATTATATACCTATTATAGTTTAAAGCAGAAAGAGAAAATTCTGGGTGTTTCGTAACAACATCTTCTAAAAGATTAAGAATCACGGTTTGAAACCCTTTTCAATAAGTGATTGGAGTACTCCGCGGCAATTGAAAGGCAAGCTGAAGCACCAAGATAAAGTTGTGTCCCCCTAGTGACCTCTAGAGTAGCGCTAAGCTCCCACAAGCAAGACTTGGGAGAAAAAAAAGGAAGCAGCAAGCCAAAGCCTGGCGCGCTGCTGCAAACCAAACCTATATTTTCAAGAGTATATCCCTTCGCATCTCAGAGTGTGGTCCTGTATTAAACACCAAGGCGCGATAAATGTCCGCCTCCCGGGCTATCAGGCCCATCGGGTTGGAATCCAACTTCAAACACTGCTTCCTCCTTGCCGCCAAGCTTCGGTGCAGTTCCGCGGCACGGGCTTCCTCACCGCGCATGGTGCCGAGCTGGTTTCCACCTCTCCGCAGTGCTGCAAGACCAGCCCTCCGCCACCGCTAGCTCCCGGCGCGAGAGTCGAAGCGCTAGGCAGCCGGCCAGCGGCGACCTCTGCTAGTCCGCGCTGCGGTCGCGGGCGGCGAGTGCACCAGCTCCCTGCGCGCAGCGCGGCGCTGGGCGAGTCCTGGATACCCAACTCCTGCTGGACGCGCCTGAGGCTCCCTCCAGAGTTCAGCCGCGGTGCCCGAAGTCACCCCGGCAACAAGCTCACCCTATCCTCCCTGCCAGAGGTTCTTCCCCTCTGAACTTTCCAACTTTAGAAGCCCTGGTTCCAAAGGAGCAACAGGGGCCCGCCTCAACAACGGGAGTCAATGCCCGCCTCAGCAGGTCGGGAAGAGGGGAAAAGCCTGCAGGGACCCGACCCACAGCAAATCCCCTTGACCATGGTGGGTAAAGGAGAGCCAGACAGCTCCTATCTCCTCTTGAGGCTGGAGAGTGGGAAAATGGATGCACAACTTGTCACCCTGGGACGAAGGGACGGAGGGAGAGGGAGGCTGGGAGGAGAGAGTAGTAGAGAGACACCTCGAAAAACTCTCTCTCTCTCTCTCACACACACACACACACACACACACACACACCCGAGGAGCCGAGGCGCTTCTCTCCCCACTGCCCTGAGGGGGTAAGGCGCAACAGATACCCAAGCTCTTGCAGTGAGAAAGGAGTGGGGTGAGAGCAAGAGTCTCCAGGCTTCCCCGGCTTACAAAAAGGGGACAAACTCCTATCAGAGTCTCCCTGGAGGTAAAGGAAGGTGCGGCAGTTTTTCCCCCCTTCCCGGAGAAGGAAAACTCTTCCCCAGCAAGCAGCCTTCCACTTGGCCAAGCCCGGATGTAAACAGGCTAGCCACAGGAGCGGTCGGCGGGTGGGAGGTGGGATGGAGCGAGGTGAGAATGGAGCGTTAACTCACCCTTGATGCTGGGGGGCTTTCTCTTCTTGGCCATCTCCTGTCCCCTCCCCTCCCCCAGACGCCCGGAGCGTTTCCTCCTGCTGTCACCCAGCTCCTGGAGGGGGCACCGAGGAGGGCTTCCAGGCGAGCTCTCGCCGCGGCTCTCAGCTCAGCGAGCTCTTTGTTGCTGTGATGGCATCTGCGAGGCGGCGGCGGCGGCCGGGCTGCGCGCTCGGCTCTGCTCGGCTCGGCTGGGGCGGGCGCCGCCGCCCCTCTGCTCTCCGCCGCGCGGAGCTGGTGAAGCTCGCGCTCGCTCTGCTGCGGCCGCTCAGACTGCGGCGGCGGCTATGGATGCCGCTGTGCTGCTGCTGCTGGAGGGGGCAGCGCCGGGTCCCCCGAGTGCCCGCCCAGCACTGACCTCCCCCTTTCGCACACCCTCCCTCCCCCACTCCCCCACCCCAGGGTGTCCCGTCTGAGCCGCTGGCTCCAATCCAACCAGTGACGGCGCTGTCGTCCAGCCGCCACTGCTGGGGAAGGCGATGGTGGCGGCGGCAGGGGACTGCTGGAGGAAGTGGGGGTCCCGCGGCCATCTGCGACTCGAGAGAAGAAAGCCAGACAGTCCAACTCTGATGGAGCTCGCATCCTGCCTGCCTCGGCGCCTCGAAAGCTGACAGCCTCACCCCAGGTGGCAGGGCGCGACGTCGGCGGCGGGGTAGGCCCGCGAAAGACATCAGTCTCCGTACGCCAAGAACTCCGGCCAACTGCAGGAGCATTGGCACCTGCACTTGCGACCGGGCCGCTCCGCAAATAGCTGGTCTCGGGCACTGAGCCCGAATTCCAAGCGGGCGATGAACCCCGGGACGCGCGGATGCCTCTGCCCCTGCGGACCCGAGAAGGGAAGAGAGCCACTGGATAGTGAGGAGAGAGGAGAGAGGAGAGAAATTAAGTTCCAGAGGCCGCCCAGGGACAGACGACTGGAAGAATGACCTAGTTCAGGCCCTAAACTTCATATAGTGAAAACTCAGGACAGGTCCCTTAGGGCTGTGGAAAAAGAAGAAAGCACGCTCTCAGAAACTGGAGAAATTAGGAGGCGGAGGAGTGATTTCTTGACCTCCAGGAGAAACTGTTCAGTGGTCAAGTTCTTCCTCGCCCTGATTGTGAATTTGAAGTTTTCATTACCCGGAAGGAGCTGTCCTTCTCTAGCGTGCTGATCAGAAAGGGAGTCTCACCGGTGTGTCGAAGCAGTAAGGTCATGCAAAAGTCTGACTGATTTGAGAATGTAAAGGTAACCAAGTTATTGTTGTTCAGTTACTCAGTCGTGTCAGATTCTTTGCGACCCCTTGGCCTGCAGTACGCCAGGCTTCCCTGTCCTTCACTATCTTCCAGAGTTTGCTCAAACTTATGCCCATTGAGTTGCTGATGCTATCTAACTATCTCATCCTTTGCCTCCCTCTTTCATTTTGGCTTCAATCCTGCCCAGCATCAGGGTCTTTTCCAATGAGTTGTCCAAAGGGTTGAAGGTGGCCAAAGTATCGGAGCTTCAGCATCAGCCCTTCCAATGAACATTCAGGGTTGATTTCCTTTAGAATTGGTTGCATAGCTTTAAAGGAATGAGGGAAGGAGTAGAGTAGGGAGGAGACTACCATATGCATGCGGGAAAATGCCAATTCATTTCTTTCTTTGCACGAACTGGGACTTCCTCAAAACCCACATTCTAACTCACAGAGATCTTATCAGCAATTCCTTCTTGCCTATATCCCCAACTTAATCTGATTATCTAAACATCCAGTGATTCAATTCAGTACCACTAGTCAGAAGTTGCATTGATGTGGTGCCCCTGTATGAACACTGGAGTCCAATATACACACTGCTATATTTTAAATGGATAACCAACAAAAACCTATTGTATAGCACATGGAACTCTGCTCATTGTTATGAGGCAGCCTGGATGGAAGAGGGGTTGGGAGAGAATGGATACATGTATATGGATGGCTGGGTTCCTTCACTGTTCACCTGAAAATATCAAAACATTGACAATTGGCTATACCCCAGTATAAAATAAAAACTTTGAAGGAAAAAAAAAAAAGAACACTGGAGTCCAAGCCTCTGTTCTTGAATTCTAACCCTGGAATATCATAGCTTTGAGAATTTGCACAAGTCATTTAATCCTGCTGTGCTGCTTCCTGATTTATAAAATATCTCAAAGATTCCTTCCAGTTCTAATAAATATCCTGAGATTTTTTAGTCACAAAATAGATTTTTTTTTTTGCACTTAAATTTAACTTTATACAATGTTTTATACTGAGGTAAGTATTTTGAAGAAAATACGAAATACCCAATTCCTTCACAACAAAGGTGTGCAATGGAATTTAAAAAACAAAATAGCAAGCTTATTTTAATTAGCAACATAGGCCTATTCTCTGTTGTATAGCTAGAAATGAGACTCAATCAAAATTTTCTCTTCCAAAAAGCCATTTGATTTAATTCTAAACTACTTTTCAGATTCTTAAAATATGTAAATATTAGACATGGAAACATTCTTTATGTGTTCATACTTTATCACTAAATACTAATTATTGCCTATATTAAGATAATGTCTGACAGTTCATTCATTATTTTCACATACTTTATTTCATTTGATGCTGACCACAAACTTGGGAATTCGGAGGGCAGGCCCTGTTTTCCATGTTTTATACATGAAGACATGAGGTTCCTGGAGGTACAATCATTTGTTCACAGCTTCCAGGACTTCTGTGAAGTTCTTCTAACTTAACATCAGCCTCATTCCATGACACCAGCTGCCTATGAAATAGAATAGCTCTGTTTCAGACCAGGAGTTGTTTCCTTCTATTTATTCTTTCCGTGATGCCACTACTATTAGCAGAGGGAACTCAAGATTTTAGTTGACAAACTGTCTATTTTTTGTATTTGACTTCCCTGGTGGCTCAGATAGCAAGGAATTTGTCTGCAATGTGGGAGGCCTAGGTTCAATTCCTGATTCAGGAAGATCCCCTGGAGAAGGGAATGGCAACAAACTCCAGTATTCTTGCCCCCAAAATTCCATAGATGGGCAGGCTACAGTCCATGGGGTCACAGAGTTGGACACGACTGAGAGACTCACAGTTTCACTTTCATGATTAACTCGTAGAACTTCAAAGTATTTTTGCATGCATTTTCTTAATTGAAGGTCACAACTATTACAGAAGACTATGAAAGGAGATGTGTTGAGCCCAAGCGAATAGATGAGTGAACAAACCCAGAGACATTACAGTCACAGCTACTCAGGCCCTGGGCAGCTCACAGTGCCTGCTTTTGTTTAAGGACTGCCAATAGAATATTTGTAGGGATCAAAAAAACAAGAGAGTTGCAGAAAAATATCTACTTCTGCTTTATTGACTATTCCAAAGCCTTTGACTGTGTGGACCACAATAAACCCTGGAAAATTCTGAAAGAAATAGGAATACCAGACCATCTAACCTGCCTCTTGAGAAATCTGTACGCAGGTCAAGAAGCAACCATTAGAACTGGACATGGAAAACAAACTGGTTCCAAATAGGGAAAAGAGTACATCAAGGCTGTATACTGTCACCCTGCTTATTTAACTTTTATGCAGAGTACATCATGAGAAACGCTGGGCTGGATGAAGCACAAGCTGGAATCAAGAGTGCCAGGAGAAATATCATTAACCTCAGATATGCAGATGACACACACTTGGCAAAAAGTGAAGAAGAACTAAAGAGCCTCTTGATGAAAGTGAAAGAGGAGAGTGAAAAAGTTGACTTAAAGCTTAACATTCAGAAAACGAAGATAAAAAAAAAAAAAGAAAAGAAAAGAAAACGAAGATCATGGCATCTGGTCCCATCACTTCATGACAAATAGATGGGGAAACAGTGAAAACAGTGTCAGACTGTATTTGGAGAGGCTTAAAAATCACTGCAGATGGTGACTGCAGCCATGAAATTAAAAGACCCTTGCTCATTGGAAGAAAAGTTATGACCAACCTAGACAACATATTAAAAAGCAGAGACATTACTTTGCCAACAAAGGTCCATCTAGTCAAAGCTATGGTTTTTCCAATAGTCAAGTATGGATATGAGAGTTGGGCTATAAAGAAAGCTGAGTGCCGAAAAATTGATGCTTTTGAACTGTGGTGTTGAAAAAGACTCTTGAGAGTCCCTTGGACTGCAAGGAGATCTAACCAGTCCATCCTAAAGGAGATCAGTCCTGAATATTCATTGGAAGGACTGATGTTGAAGCTGAATCTCCAATACATTGGCTACCTGATATGAAGAACTGACTCCTTTGAAAAGACCCTGAGCTGAGAAAGATTGAAGGCAGGAGGAGAAGGGGACAACAGGATGAGATGGTTGGATGGCATCGCCAACTCAATGGACATGAGTTTGAGTAAACTCAGGGAGTTGGTGATGGACAGGGAGGGCTGGCATGCTGCAGCCCATGGGGTCACGAAGAGTCAGACATGACTGAGTGACTGAACTGAACTGAGGGATCAGTAAAGCAAAATACACGACACAAGCAGTATACATACGTAAAAAAGTGTTAGTCACCAGAGGCCAGATTTTTTGAAGACCCCCGGACTGTAGCCCACTAGTCTTCTGTCCGTGAAATTCTCCAGGCAGGAACACTAGAATGTGTTACCATTCCCTTCTCCAGGGGATCTTCTTGACCCAGGGGTCAAACCCAAGTCTGCTGCACTTAGGCAGGTTCTTTGCCATCTAAGCCACCAGAGAAGCCCCATACATATGCAGGCTGCACTTAAGTGAGAGGTAAAGACTTCAGAAAGCTGAGAGCACATGTACCACTACACAGCTGCAAGTTGGCTTGTGGGAATGGAAACCTTGGATATGAGGATTCTCATTTTTCAAGAGGACTCAAGAATCTGGATTCCCAGATAAAATATTCTTTTCATGTTGGTTAACATGAAACAAAGCAAAATATGGCAGGCTTAACAGAACACAACTGTCAGTAGTATACAGCTTATGGGCTGTGTATATCTGTATCCATTTTCACATCCCGTCAAGTTTGTTTGTTTGTTTTTTCGGCTGTGCTGGGTCCTCATTGCTGTGTGTGCTTTTCTCTATTTGTGAATAGTGTGGGCTACTCTCTAGTTGCTATACATGGGCTTCTCTTGTTGCCAAGGATGGGCTCTAGCGCGTGTGGGCTTCAGCAGTTGCAGCTCCCAGGCTCTAGAGCACAGGCTCAACAGTTGTGGAGCAGGGCTTAGATGCTCAGTGGCATGTGGGATCTTCCCCAACCGGGCGTCCAGCTGGGTCTCCTGCATTGTTAAGTGGATTCTTTACTACTGAGCCACCAGGGAAGTCCTCAATTGAGTTTTATCACCAAAGAGTAGGTACTGAACCAAATCCTTGAAACTAATCTGATTCTGTTGGTGTCTGTATACCCTTAGAATTAGAGGTTATCAAGGCTTTAGGTCCATTTAATCATGATTTCTAAAGACAAATTGCAGAGATTGGCATTTTTAAATTTCTGGCTGTTCTTAGAGCCATCAATGAGAATGGCCACAGTAAATCAAAAATGTTAAGTCATACGTAATTCTGCTGTGCATGAGCAAATTTCTACATTTTATTTGATAATGAAGTATTGATGGTGACAAGGACAAAACTGACCTAATATCTATTTCCCTTTATAGGAAGGTTCTGAATGAATCTCTTCAAAGAGTAGTCACAGTGCTACAGTGGTAACTTTAGTTATATGTAGTGTAATAATTCTATTTAGATTATTCCAGCCCTGTCAAGACTACCTATCGAGTAAAAGATAATCAGAATGGCAGAAAGGAATACATGTTCCTCGTGTGGAAGTATCAAGTGAGCCCAACAGGAAAAATGAACGTGTCATACAAATTATACTCAAGACCAAAGTTAAAATATCATTCATAATACAAAAAGCATGATTATCACTAATTGTATGTTACTGCCACTGCAGTAAAAAGGTTGAAAATATAACCCTCAGAAGATTATTTTTGGCTGAAATATTTTATATTGAATATCTATCCATAAATTGGACTTCCCAGGTGGCTCAGTAGTAAAGAATTTGCCTGTTAATACAGGAGACGCAGGTTGATCTCTGTGTAGTGCACTAGAAAGAATTCTCTGGTTCTAGTTGCTATACATGGGCTTCTCTTGTTGCCAAGGATGGGCTCTAGCGCGTGTGGGCTTCAGCAGTTGCAGCTCCCAGGCTCTAGAGCACAGGCTCAACAGTTGTGGAGCATGGGCTTAGATGCTCAGTGGCATGTGGGATCTTTCCCAACCGGGCGTCCAGCTGGGTCTCCTGCATTGGTAAGTGGATTCTTTACTACTGAGCCACCAGGGAAGTCCTCAATTGAGTTTTATCACCAAAGAGTAGGTACTGAACCAAATCCTTGAAACTAATCTGATTCTGTTGGTGTCTGTATACCCTTAGAATTAGAGGTTATCAAGGCTTTAGGTCCATTTAATCATGATTTCTAAAGATAAATTGCAGAGATTGGCATTTTTAAATTTCTGGCTGTTCTTAGAGCCATCAATGAGAATGGCCACAGTAAATCAAAAATGTTAAGTCATACATAATTCTGCTGCGCATGAGCAAATTTCTACATTTTATTTGATAATGAAGTATTGATGGTGACAAGGACAAAACTGACCTAATATCTATTTCCCTTTATAGGAAGGTTCTGAATGAATCTCTTCAAAGAGTAGTCACAGTGCTACAGTGGTAACTTTAGTTATATGTAGTGTAATAATTCTATTTAGATTATTCCAGCCCTGTCAAGACTACCTATCGAGTAAAAGATAATCAGAATGGCAGAAAGGAATACATGTTCCTCGTGTGGAAGTATCAAGTGAGCCCAACAGGAAAAATGAGCATGTCATACAAATTATACTCAAGACCAAAGTTAAAATATCATTCATAATACAAAAAGCATGATTATCACTAATTGTATGTTACTGCCACTGCAGTAAAAAGGTTGAAAATATAACCCTCAGAAGATTATTTTTGGCTGAAATATTTTATATTGAATATCTATCCATAAATTGGACTTCCCAGGTGGCTCAGTAGTAAAGAATTTGCCTGTTAATACAGGAGATGCAGGTTGATCTCTGTGTAGTGCACTAGAAAGAATTCTCTGGAGAAAGGGATGGCTACCCACTTCACTATTCTTGCCTGGATAATCCCAGGGACAGAGGAACTGGAGGACTAAGTCCATAGGGTTGCACAGAGTCAGACACAACTGAAGCGACTTAGCACACAGTTTAGGGAAAGTGAAAAGGAGGAAAAAAAGCCCCACTGATTTTAATCATTTTAATGACAAAGGCTATCAAAAGAATCCAAGCTTGCCCCATTACTGAAGAAAAACAAAACAAAACGTGTTTTTAAATTTTACATACAAAAAAAAAGCATAATACTCACTTCAGCTGAGGTTTTAAGGGAAACTGCAATTATGTGACTACAGGTAAAAAAAGGTAAAAAGAGAAAAGATGGCAGGAAGAGAGAGAGATAGTCCAAGTAGTACACTAAAAGGAATTCCTATAGCACTTATATACTCAAAATCATCCTATGAAGGAGTGGAGAAACTGAGGCTGGCTTCCTACCCCATCTCACACAACATTATGGATACGTGAGACCTTAAGTTATACATCTTCCCTTTCTCTCTGATCATTATAATAGATGCACAGATATTCACTACAATAACATTTCACCTGAATTTAGTTGGAGGGTCCTGGAATGAAAGTTTATAGAATCTTACCTCATTCTAGTTCTTCCATTGATGACTCTGACCTTAAGAAATGTGATTTCACTTAAGCATGTCTGAATTGCACAGAAAGACATGAAATTCAGAGATAGCATTTAGGGACTTAAATGTCAACTCTAGGCTTCTGAGATGGAACCCTCTCAAGAAGATTCCTTAATCTTCCAAT
This sequence comes from Madoqua kirkii, assembly GCA_006408675.1. Classification (NCBI taxonomy): domain Eukaryota; kingdom Metazoa; phylum Chordata; class Mammalia; order Artiodactyla; family Bovidae; genus Madoqua; species Madoqua kirkii. The sequence continues at coordinate 27,495 of SJYC01018523.1, forward strand.
TTCAGAGCAAAACTCTTTTACAGAGATACCTGTCTAGCCGTGATACAGCCGTCACTACTAGCAATTGAATCTATGAGAAATAAAACTTAATTTTCCTAAGTTCAATTTCCCAATTGTCACCTAACTCTAGGACTATGTCCTTCTAAAGTGGAGTTAATTAACATGGAGCTTTATTGCACCCACAATGATGTGTATGCTTAAGAGAGTTCAACTCCACAAAAACCCACAGGAAACAAGAGAAGTCATTTGGAAAGGCCAAGAAATCCTCAAATTAGGTCTCTGCTCAAATTATCCAGAAATTCCTCTGGGGGAAATGGCACAGACCTGGCCTGAGTAAAGCAGTGTATAGGTGGAAGGATAGTCAGACATTATATAGAGATAGTCTGCTATGTATGATCTATAGTTAAACTCTCAAGATTTTATGGAATATATATATATATAAAACTAAAGTTGTTTTCCTTAATACTTCAGTTGACCTGCTCAAGGACAGAATATTCAGTCTGACCTCTGCTAGCTTCCAAGTAATCACTTTACCCTAAAAACGTTCTCGTGTCTGCAATAACTCCCTCCATTATAATTCTGTTTATAATTTTGTTCCTTTGCTCAGTCTATCAATCAACCAACTGACCTCTCCATATATGAGTGAGCAATTTGCATGCAAAATAAATAGCATGCAAAATATATAGCATACAAAATAAAGAAACATTTTAGAGACATTTTTGATAATGGACCAAATTGTAATTTCTATTCTTTTCTCTTTCTATTTATTCTCTCTGACATGTGTATATGTATTGAGTAATACTGTATGCCAGTCATGTTCTAGGTGATTGGGTATACAATGGAGAAATAAAACAGCATGACCTGTGCATGCATGGTATTTACAGTTTTATAAAAGAGATAGAATTAACCTTAAATTCCTCATGAAAATAGCACATCCAAAGACTCTAGTAGGAAATTTAAGATTAGAACAGTGGTTTCCAAATTCCAAATTGATAGGCATCCCATCAATTATAAAGAAAATTGCTCGCCCAACTCCAACCATATTTATTTGGTTGTATTTACATTGAGTGTACTATTGTACTAATACATGTATACACAATAAAGTACCTTTAAAGGGTAAGGTTTTTGAAAATGGACTATCTTAGTCACCACCAGACACTATTGCATTAGAAGAACTAAAGGAAGATCAATGTGGCTGAAGTTTACTGTGCTGTGCTGTGCTTAGTCTCTCAGTCATGTCTGATTCTTTGTGACCTTATGGACTGTAGCCTACCAGGCTCCTCTGTCCATGGGGATTCTCCAGGCAAGAATACTGGAGTGCCCGCCTCCAAGGGATCTTCCTGACCCAGAGATCAAACCCAAGTCTCCCTCATTGCAGGCTGATTCTTTACCATCTGAGCCACCAGGGAAACCTAAGAATACTGGTGTAGGTAGCCCACTCCTTCTCCAGGGGATCTTCCTAACACAGGAATCGAACCAGGGTCTCCTGCATTGCAGGCAAATTCTTTATCAGCTGAGCTATCAGGGAAGCCCTGAGGTTTACTACATGGGGATGATTTTAAGAAGAGGAAGACATGATTTAATTTACCTTTTATAATAAAACTGATTCCTTGACTCCTATATGGGTAATTGGAATAAGTCTAATAAATTAATTATATGGCTGTTGGGTTGGACGAGAGTTAAAGTTTCACACTAACACTCAGACGTGTTCTAGAGCCCCTTATTGGGCCTAGAAGCAATGTTGCTCTATAGTAATGAACACAACTGGCAGTCAGATCTTGGTTTCTAAATCCCACTGTCCACAAGACAGAGAGAAGGATCCTTGGAGAAATGACTCCAGGTCTGTAGCAGACGAAGTACTAGATGAACTAAGAACATCTTGATGTGCCAGAAACCAAGGAAGTCCTCAAACACCAATGAGCTCAGGACAAAAGGACAAATGAGCCAGCTTGAAGTAGTTGTCTACTGGTCAAAATTATGAAGATTTGAGTTTCAAAATATATATATACAAAATAATGATAATGGATTATAATACTTGAATAAAACAAAATTTATGAATCCAGGGGCATGTGAAGTTTCTTCAGTCATGTCGAACTCTTTGCAACCTTATAGACTGTAGCCCACCTGTCTCTTCTGTCCATGGGATTCTCTAAGTAAGAATCCTGGAGGATCTTCCTGACCCAGGGATCCAGCACATCTCTAACATCTCCTGCATTGGCAGGTGGGTTCTTTACCACTAGCATCACCTGGGAAGCCCTATTAATCGTGGTGGTATCCAAAAGAGAGAATTTTAGTTTTGGTTTTTTTTTTTTTTTAGAAGAATTGAGCTAGTAAGTGTAGAAGATAAAATTAGAAAATCATCATTTGGCAAACTTCCCATATACCATCTAAGGATCATCAATGGATGCTAAACCCTTTGGATAAAAGGTTGTTGAGAACATCATATTCTTATATATTATCCTGTATATTAGTTGTTGACTGAAAAGGGAAAATTATATCTTTAATGGAGAGTTGGTATGGTCACCACCTTAATCAATAATCAAACTTAGCACCATCAATAGCTGAACTAAGTGTCATGTGCCTCCTGATGGGAATGAATAAGAAATACACATCACCTATGTAGTTTACTTATAAAAAATATTTAACCTAAATCTAATCATGATAAACGAGTCAGATAAAATAAAAAATGTGCAATTCTGTAAAACATTGTCCTGGATGTTGTTTTTTTTTTTTAATAAAAGTCAACATAAAAAAAAAAAAAAAACAAACCAACACAGAGGGACTAAAGAGGCATAAATATCAAATGAACTGGATCCTGGATCACGGTGGGGAAAGTAGACCACATATAACAGACATTTTGGACAATTAAAAAGTTAAATATGGATTGTACATTAGATATTATTCAATTAATGTTATTTTCTTACATATGTTAGTAGTATTGGCATATAGGAGAATGTCCTTATCCTTAGGAGATGCATACTGTTATTGTTATATAGGAGATTGGCCTATGTAATATTGTTATATAGTGATAGCTTATGGTGAATGGTGTCAAACTTGTGATCTCTGAAGGGGCCAGGGACCAGGCTTGATAACTCAAGAGTTTTTGTGCATCAGAGTTTTATTACTGTGAAAAAAGGACAAAGGAAGCTTCTGGCATAGACAACA
>SJYC01018524.1:0-17237 GCA_006408675.1 Madoqua kirkii
ATTGCCCTCTTCCAGCCCTTAAGGCTCTGGCTGCCTGTCTCCGGAGGGGGATGGTCTGCGGCCAGCTATTTCCAATCAGTCCTTTGTTCTGTGCGTGGTCCTGGCAGTGTCTTACGTTCGAGCGTTTTGCGTGGTAGCTACCCCACAGTCTGGTTTGCTAGCCCAAGTTAGTTCATTCTGGTTACGGGCGGGCCACCCGATTCTCGGAAAAATCACTGCAGCCTGCGTCTCCCGCAGCCCGATTCATAGAAAGCACTGCCGCTTGTGCCTCCCGCTCCTCCCTGCTCAACCCATAACATACATATTAAGATAAGATTAGTCAGAAGTTTCTCAAGAAGGAGAAACACATCCTCGAGCAGGAAACATTAGTGTTATATAGTCATTTGTACAGAGTTTAAGGAAAACTTGAGCAACTCTTCCTTGACCAAGACTTTGTTGTGCAAACATCAGCTCTGGACTTAAAACGTTTGTCCTTTCCTCCTCCTGAGATCTCCTATCTCCTCCTCAAGAGCCCCAGACCCCTTTGTCCTCCTCTGGGGCCCCGGACTTCTTATCAACCTGCCTAGGAATTGACTCTCTCAATAGGAGTATTGTTATATAGAAGAATGTCATTAGTATTTTTATAAAGGAGAATGTCCTTATTCTTAGGAGATGCATACTGAAGTATTAAGTTGAGAAAACAAAAATGACTATTTATTAGCAATTTCATAAGGTTAAACTTAATATTTAGAAGCAAATGCCATGATGTCTGCAACTTGCTTTCAAATGCTTCAGCAGAAACAGTAATACGTGATAGATAAGTAGGTAGGTAGGCAGACAAATCAACTGAGTAAGAAAAAACATTAAAAACTGATGAATGCTGGTGAAGAAACAGGAATACCCATTGTAAAAAATCTTTCAACCTTTGTTGGCTTGAGATTTTTCAAAGTACAAAATAGAAATATGAGGGAAGTGAAACATTCAGTTTTGCCCTGTTAATGGTAAAACAGTTTAAGATAAACCTAGTCTCTTGGGAGATTAGTGCTTAGTTTTTCAAGGTTCTTTCCCTCTTACTCTTTCTCTTCCCTTCTCATCTTTTGAAATCTGAACTCAGAAGTTTATTATATATCTTAACAATGGCATAATCAGGCTGTCTTCTGGTCTACACATTGTGCTTCTTCCCTGGCATCCAAATAATGTGTGGGATGCATAGCTTGCCTCACTGAGCTCTGGGCACTGGTTCATATATGTTTACTGTGATAACTGCTAAAATGGGTGGGTTTTGTCAGATCTCTTGGCATAGGCAATGCAGGATGATGGCTCTCAAGAAGCTCAGCCATCTCCTCCTGCTGATCAGGCTACTTTCATTGACTTTCATGATGCTGCAAATCCTCTGAGACTAGGCAAAATCCTCCATCTGGATCTCATCTTGGAGTTGCCTACTCAGAGCTACCACTATTATGTTCTTTGAACAGAGACCTCTACTGAGACCTCCTCTGCTGTGACTTCCTGGCAAGTATATTAATGTTTATTTCTAAACTACCCTTTATTTAGGACTTCCCTGGTGGCTCAGATGGTAAAGGGTCTGCCTACAATGAGGAAGACCTGGGTTCAGTCCCTGGGTCAGGAAGGTCTCCTGGAGAAGGAAATGGCAACCCACTCCAGTATTCTTGCCTGGAAAATCCCATGGACTGAGGAGCCTGGTAGGCTACAGTCCATGGGGTCACAAAGAGTCAGACATGACTGAGTCGACTTCACTTTCACTTTCACAGGCTCACTTTCATCCTTTATGTATCTTCAGAGTTTCCCAGGAACCTCTCTATCTCTCCTGCCGTATGCACCAACTGCTATTCTGCCTAAAACACCATGACACACAATTTTTATGCTTCTGTGGCCATCCTCTGTTGATATAAGGTTTTTCTCAAAGGCTTTCAAACTTTGAGAAGCTTTCAAACTTTCAAAGCATTCCAAGTTTCTCCAAAACTTTCAAGCCACACAATTGCATTACGAGCAAAGAACTCAGTCTTATCTCTCATGCACTTGTCTCTCACACACATGCCTTAACTCTTTCCCCAGCACTTTCTACTTTTCACACAATGGGACTTTTGTTGGATCATAGCCTCCATTCTTTCTCTTCATGATTCCTTTTTAAAAATAGAGTATTCGCTTTATTTTCAATCAACTAAAAATTTCCCTTGGTTAATAGAACACTTTTGAAATTTAGATGGCTTCTTTTCCTTTCAAAAGACCTGAATTTCAAGACAAATGTCTGACAAGGGATTCAAGAAAGTTCACCATGAGATTTCAAACTTAGCAAAGGTCGTTTTCTCTAGGCAGATTATGCATTCCTGGAAGCAATGATTGCCACCGACTGAGTGCGCAAGGAGCCACAGGGAAATGGTTTATGAGGAATTAAATACTCACTGGTTTCCTAAGCCAGAAACATTATCCTCATTAAGGTTGTCTAAGCATATTAAATCAGGAAATCTGAGGACTAGTCACAACTTGTCTGCTGACATTCTTTGTGACTTAGGACTAATTCCATGATAAGAAAAATAATAGTAGCAGTGACTACTGAGTTCCTCTTATGATGGTCAGTGATGCTTTAACTTTTTATACTCCTGTCCCAGCCTCCCAGTTATTATACTTATTCCTTGTCAATATACTCTAGTCTTTGGCCCCAAACTTTTTATGTGAGAAAATACAAATTCTTACATACAGATAGCCAAAAAAAGCATATGAAAAGATGCTCAACATCAAGATGCTCTAATTAATATGCTTTGATGAGCATCAAAGATGCTCTAATTAATAGAGCAATGCAAATCAAAACTACAATGAGTCATCACCTAACACCAGTCAGAATGGCCATCATCCAAAAATCTACAAATAATAAATGCTGGGGAGGGTGTGGAGAAATGGAAGCTTCCTACACTGTTGGTGGGAACATAAATTGGTACAACCATTATGGAGAATAGTGTAGAGGTTTGTAAAAAAACTAAAAATAGAGTTATCATATGATCCTGCAATACCACTCCTGGGCATATACCTAGAGAAAACCATAATTCAAAAAGATGCATGCATCCCAATGTTCATTGCAGCACTATTTACAACAACCAAGATATGGAAGCAACCTAAATGTCCATCGACAGAGAATTGGATAAAGAAGATGTGGTATAAGTATACAATGGAATATTACTTAGCCATTAAAAATAACAAAATAAAGTCATTTGCAGCAACATAGATGGAGCTAGAGATTGAGTAAAGTAATTAGAAAGAGAAAAACAAATATCATATGATATTGCTTACATGTGGAATCTTTAAAAATGGAATAAATTGTATTTATTTACAAAATAGAAATAGTCACATATGTAGAAAACAACATGATTACTGGTGGGAATGGAGAGGCGGGATACATTAGAAGCTTAGTATTGAGTAGATAACTAATAGGGACCTACTGTATAGCACAAGGAACTCTTTCCAGTGCTCTATAATAACCTAAACAAGAAAAGAATTTTTAAAAGAGTAGATATATGTATATGTATAACTGATTCAGTTTGCTGTACAGTAGAAACTAACACAGCATTTTAAACCAACTTTAAAACTTTTCTTTAAAAACTTTTAAAGAAACTTTAATTTTTTAAAAATTTATTTAATTGGAGGCTATTTACTTTACAGTATTATAGTGGTTTTCCCATATATTGACATGAATCAGCCATGCATGTACATGTGTTCCCCATCCTGAACCCCTCACCCACCTCCCCACCTCCCTCCCAATCCCATCACATCCCTCTGAGTCATCCCAGTACACCAGCCCTGAGCACCATGTCTCATGCAAGAAACTTTTCTTTAAAAAGAGAAATTTAAAAAGAAAGAAAACATAATCTCTTATAATTTAAACTGCTATTGTGCTTTTTGATATTTGCAGTCAATTTTTTTCTTTTCTTTCTTTCTTTTTTTTTTTTTTTAGTTCTACAAGTTTGTTGCTACCAACCAATCTCTCTCCACCTTTATGCATGCGCGTGCTCAGTCATAGAGCCCCATGGACTGCAGATCGCCAGGCTCCTCTGTCCATGGACTTTTCCTGGCAAGAAAACTGGAGTCAGTTGCCATTTCCTTCTTCAGGTGCAGTCAGTTTTTAAACTGATACAAGTGGATGTAAGTGCAGGTAAGTTTGCAGATACTGGTGGCAGGATGTTGAGAAACTTTCTAACAGCGTCTATAGGAGATAAGATAAAGCTTAGTTTGAGGGAGTAAATTGCGCAGAAGAACATCTGAGAAAAATAGAACAATTTGGCCTACCTATTGTGGAGACTAAGAGAAAGAGATAACAAGAGTTGCTGAAAGAATTCTGAGCATTGTTACGGCAAGACAGTGTTGAAGACAATGTATGTATAGGAGAATCAAGCTTGGAATTACTTTATTTTACTCGGTCAATGCATAAGACCAGAGACGGCAGACAATTAAATTGATCTTTAGCATATGCTTTGTAGGAAGGATTTGCAAGGATAAGAAGTTGAAGAGAAAATAATGTATTATGGATTCTAGCCAGAATAAGGATGGATAGGATGAAGGGAGGAAACTGATCATCTCATTCTATTACTAAAAATCCTTGCGATGGGCTTCCACTTCTTGTAGAAGAACATCCAAATCCTCAGCATGCCAACATGGGAATGATCTGACCCATGACTGTTTCTAGCCTCCCCTGGTGTCACTCATCCTTTTGTGCTCTGCACTGAAGCCGTGCACAAAGTGGGCCAGAAGAAAGTAATGTAAGTATATAGTTTTGATAAATTTTATTCCATTCCTTTCCCATGTACATCTCCCCAGCCTGGCTTTATAGTCAAATCTTTTTGGCTTCTGCAAGATCATTTTCCAGTAGCCTGGCCCCTTGTCTCTGTTACTAGCCACCCAGTGTTAATTTTTTCATCTTTTCTTCTCCTTGAAGCTTAATCAGTCTCTCTGCCTCCATTCTCTATCTCCTTAATTCATCTTCACATTCACAAATGCCTTGGTTATTTACTGTTACACAAAGCAAAGCATATTATTCTTCTATTCTGAAAGCTTATTTAACACAGTACAAGCTCTCTATGTCACGTAAAGTTGTCTACTCTCTGGCCTCAGCTTACCTTTCCAGCTTCCTCTCTCTCTACTCTGCCCTCAGCACTTAAGGTTCTAATCAAATTGCGCTTTTCACAATTCCTTAAATATGTCTTGTATGTTCATATTTGTTGTTCACATTGTTTTTTTCTGTATTGAATACTCTACTTTCCATCTTCACCTTAAGGGATAGAGTCTTATTTATCCCTTAAGGCCTAGCCTATATGGTATTCACTCCAATCTCCTGCTGACAAATAATTGCTCCTTTTTGTGCATTACATAGCATGACTTTTGTGCCTTATCATTAATATTTATTTTATTTACCTTATATCTTGGTAAACTGTGTGGATGCCTATCTCCCTACTAAACTAGATGGTCCATTAGGATGGAGACTTTGTTCTTCACCACTGTAATGAGAGTTTAGTGTGATGTCGCTCAGTCGTGTCTGACTCTTTATGACCCCATGGACTGTAGCCCACCAGGCTCCTCTATCCATGGGATTCTCCAGGTAAGAATACTGGAGTGGGTTGCCATTTCCTTCTCCAGGGATTTTCTCGACCCAAGGATAAAACCCAGGTCTCCCATATTGCAGGCAGACGCTTTAACCTCTGAGCCACCAGGGAAGCCCAATGAGAGTTTAGCTCATTGTTTATTGATGAACAACTCCTTGGCTAGAGTGGTAAAGTGAAAAGTGAAAGTGTTAGTCACTCAGCTGTGTCCAACTCTTTTCGACCCTAGGGACCATAGCCCACCAGGCTCCTCTGTCCATGGAATTCTCCAGGCAAAAGTACTGGAGTGGGTAGACATTCCCTTCTGCAGAGCAGTAAAAGATAGGCCTGAAAGATAGGGCACTTTGGGACTAGATTAGGAAGACCCTGAAGTCTCTTGTAGGCAGCATATACTGGAGTCTTGAGTTTTTTTGGCATCCAGCTGCTCTGTGCTTTTTGATTATTGAGTTCAATCCATTTACTTTTAGGGTAATTATTGATATTTACCTGCCTCCTGAGAAATCAGTATGCAGGTCAAGAAACAACAGTTAGAACCAGGCATGGAAAAATGGACTGGTTCCAAATTGGAAAAGGAGTACATCAGGGCTGTATAGTGTCACCTTGCTTGTTTAACTTATATTCAGAGTACATCATGTGAAATGCCAGGCTGGATGAAGCACAGCTGGAATCAAAATTGCAGGAAGAAATATCAATGACCTCAGATAGGCAGATGACACCACCCTTATGGCAGAAGGCGAAGAGGAACTAAAGATCCTCTTGAAACTGAAAGAGGAAAGTGGAAAAGCTGGCTTAAACCTCAACATTCAGAAAACTAAGATCATGGCTTTTGGTCCCATCACTTCATGGCAGATAGATGGGGAAATAATGGAAACAGTGGCAGACTTTATTTGGGGAGGGTGGGCTCAAAAATCACTGCAGAGGTAAAAAAAAATCACTGCAGAAATTAAAAGACCCTTGCTCTTGGAAAAAAAGTTATGACAAACCTAGGCAGAATATTAAAAAGCAGAGACATGACTTTACTGACAAAGGTACGTATAGTCAAAGCTGTGGTTTTTCCAGTAGTCATGTATGAATGTGAGAATTGGACCATAAAAAAAGCTGAGCGCCAAAGAATTGATGTTTTTGAACTGTGTGTTGGAGAAGACTCTTGAGAGTCCTTTGGACAGCAAGGAGATCAAATCAGTCAACCCTAAAAGAAATCAGAGCTGAATATTCACTGGAAGGATTGATGCTGAAGCTGAAGCTATAATACTTTGGCCACCTGATGCAAAGAATTGACTCATTGGAAAAGACTCTGATGCTGGGAAAGATTGAAAGTGGGAGGAGAAGGGGACAACAGAGGATGATGACATGGTTGGATGGCATCAGTGACTTGAGGGACATGAGTTTGAACATGTTGTTGATGGACAGGGAAGCTTGGCATGGTGCAGTCCATGGGGGTTGCAAAGAGTCGGACACTACTGAGTAACTGAACTGAAGTAAACTGATTGATGTTTAAGGACTCTATAATGATGTCTTACTAATTGCTTTCTCACTATTTGGTATTTCCACTATTTTTTTTCTCCTTCAAACCTTTGTGAATTGGTGATTTTCCATGGTGGTATGTCTAATTCTTCTGTCTTCATGTTGTATAAATCTATTATAGGTTTTTGTGTTATGGTTACCATGTGATTACACGTGCATGCTTGTCTCTTCAGTTATTTCCCACTCTTTGCAAGCCTATGGACTGTAGTCTGCCAGGCTCTTCTGTACATGGGATTCTCCAGGCAACAATACTGGACTGAGTTGCCATACCCTCCTCCAGGGAACTTTCTCCACCCAGGGATCTAACATGAGTCTCCTGCATTGCAGGCAGATTCTCTACCAATGAGCCGCTGGGGAAGTCCATGGTTACTATGAGACTTACCCAAAACATAGATAAAATAATCTATTTTATCCTGATAGAAACTTAACCTCAATTGCATATAAAAACTTCACTTTTTTGCTTCAGTCCTTTTGTGACTTTGATGTCACAATTTATCTCTCTTTTATATTGTGTATTTGTTAAGTTACAGTGGCTATAGTTATTTTTAAAACTTGTGTTTAACCTTTGTACTATAGCTCAATGTTTAACATACCCCTATGTTACAGAATCAGTCTTTTTTAAGTTTTTAAGAAATGTTTATTTATTTTTGGCTGTGCTAGATCTTCGTTGCTACGCAGGCTTTCTTCTAGTTGTGGAGAGCAAGGGCTACTCTCTTGTTGCAGTGCTTGAGCTTCTCATTGCAGTGGCTTCTCCTGTGGAGCATGGGCTCTAGGGCACATGGGCTTAGTAGTTGCAGCATGTGGGCTCAGTAGCTGCAGTTCCCAGGCTCTGAAGCACAGGCTCAATAGTTGTGGCCCATGGGCTTACCTGCTTTGCAGCATGCAGGATCAAACCCATGTCTCCTGCACTGGCAGATGGATTCTTTACTACTAAGCCACAAAGAAGCCCAGAATTAGCCTTCTAAATCTGACTATATATTTATCTTTACCAGTATGCTATGCATTTTCATATGTTTTCATGTCTAATTAGAATCTTTTCATTTCTGCTTAAAGAATTCCTTTCAGCATTTCTTGCAAGGTAGGATAAACTCTCTCAGAAAATTTTTGTCTGGAAAAGTCCTTTTTCTCATTCATATCTGAAGGATATTCTTGCTGGATAAAGTATTCCTGACTGGCATTTTGTTCTTTTAAAACTTTGACTATATCACTCCACTTTCTCCTGGCCTATAGGGTTTCTGCTGAGAAATTTACTGGTAGCCTAATGGAGGTTCTTTTGGAGTTTACAACCTTTATTCCTTTGCTGGTTTTAAGATTATACTTGTCTTTGATTTTTGACAGTTTCATTATAATGTACCTTGGAGAAGGCCTTTTTGCACTGAGATAATGGAGTAATCTATTCACTTTGTGAACTTGTATGTCTAAGTCTCTCCCCAAGCTTGGGAAATTCAACTACTTTTTTTTTCTTTAAATAACCTTTCTGCCCCTTTCTCCCCTCTGCTCCATGTGGAACTTCAATTATTATAATATTTGTACATGATGTCCCATAGATTATGCAGTCTTTCTTCTCTCTTTTTCATTCATTTTACTTTTTTTTCCTTTGTATTATTTCAAAGTTCCCATCCTTTAAGGTCCTTGATTCATTCTATCTTTAGTCTGTTCTGCTGTAGACACCCTCTATTGCATTTTTCATTACCTAATTGGCTTCTTCAGCTCTGGACTTTCTGTTTGGTTCTTTTCATTTTCATTTTGGTTTTAGTTTCATTTTCACTAAAAGTCTCCTTTTGTTCAGATATTGTTTTTCAGATTACTTGAATCGTACTTTTTGGTCACTCATTGAGTTTCCTTAAACAGCTACCTTGAATTCTTTATCAGATAAACTGCAAAATTCCATTTGTTTGAATTTGCATGCTGGAGGATTATTATGATCTTTCGATAATAACGAGTTTCCTTGATTGTTCATGTTCCTTCGGCGGGAGAGGGGGGGTTGCATTTCTGTTCTTGCCTTGGAGGTGGCAGATACCTCCTCAAAACTTTACTTACTGACTTCTGGCGTCAGGTTTTTTTGTTGGTCCAGCTTCTGTGAGCTGCTTTTTCCAGCCAGGTATGGATATACCTGCTTCACTCTTCTTGCTCCCTCTTGTGGCCGAATTCTTAAATTTTATGTCTTTTCTGGTTCTTACAACTCAGTAGTTGGCTGTTGGCAACCTTCCTTTTGTTTTCCAGAAGGTGGCGCTAAAACTCAAGTTTGTGGGTTCTCTCTCGCCCACAGACCCTGGCCAGTTTTCTGAAGGGACTCCCGTTCAGATGAGCTTACTTTCTCTACTGCACTGAGGGACAGGCACCAGGAGTCAGCTGCAGAGTGTGGGGAAGTGCCGGTTGAGCTCCTAGGGCCTTGAGGGTGCCCGTGGGCCAGGTTGGGTTGTCCTTGGATGAGGTTTTCTAGCGTCTCACAAGTAAGCTTCCTGCTGGAGTCCTGATAGGAGTCAGCAGGCATCTCACTCCCGTAATTAGCCCTTTGATATTCCCTTCTGCCTCCTTCTTGATCTTCTCCCTCCCTCAGGTCATGGGGGTCCAACCTCAATGCTCTGGGTGCCACAGGACAGTAACCGGCTTTTCCAGCAATGTTCCACATAGCTGAGGCAGCCAGGCCCTCACCCGCCACTCTCCCACTTCCTCCATGGGATAGGTCACCACTGGCTAGTTCAGCTTCACAGCTGTGCTGCTCTGGAGGCCACGCAAAGCTCTTCTTCTCTGCGATACATCAAACCTTATATTCTTTTTTGTTCAAGTAAAGAGCTGTAATCTCTCTTTGGGAAGGCTGGACTTTTATTAAGTCTATCTTGGTGTTCCTCCACCAGAATCATAAGGGACTATTGCTACTTCATAAGCTCCTGTTCCACTGCTGGCATCAAGGTATGTCTGCCTATTACCCAATGCACAGGTGGGCAAGACTCCTCCTCAGCCCCTTGAAGTATTGTGTTGAATCCCACAGAGGTTCTTTTGCTCATAGATAGATGCCTAATTAAATTGTTTAAAAGGAAGGGGACAAAAAGAGGGTTGTCTTATGGCACTGACATCATTCTCTTGCTTCTGAGTGTCTACTATGAATTGGAAGGGAACTTATAGTCCATCTAATTAAACTTCTCCAGGTTAAACATAAGGAAACTGACATAGTAACTTGAAACAGTCTGATGTACATGCAAGTGAAAGTGAAGTTCCTCAGTTCAGTTCAGTCACTGAGTCGTGTCCGACTCTGCCACCCCATGCATCGCAGCACGCCAGGCCCCTCTGTCCATCACCAACTCCCGGAGTTCACTCAGACTCATGTCCATCGAGTCCGTGATCCCATCCAGCCATCTCATCCTCTGTCCTCCCTTTCTCCTCCTGCCCCCAATCTGTCCCAGAATCAGAGTCTTTTCCAATGAGTCAACTCTTCTCATGAGGTGGCCAAAGTACTGGAGTTTCAGCTTTAGCATCATTCCTTCCAAAGAAATCCCAGGGCTGATCTACTTTAGAATGGACTGGTTGGATCTCCTTGCAGTCCAAGGAACTCTCAAGAGTCTTCTCCAAATTTTATAGTTAAGAAAATAAGAAATATTAAATAAATTTTTCTTATAGCTAGAAAGTAGTAGAACTAAGGTACCAGTCAAAGTATGCTTGGCTCTTAAACATGTTTAATTAGTACACATTCCAGACTCTTTGCCTCCCTATGCTCTTTGTCCATATCCCTGGTTCCTACTCTACTTAATCTGCTCTCTTACTCATCCATCTTATAACTCCCTCTATCAGCTTAATGGAAAATAGCACAAACATAAGGTCTTCACTATACTCAAACATTATTGTGTTCCTTGTTCTAAACCAAAAGTAGACTCAGTTCTTCATATTTCTATTTCTTAAAAAATTAAGATCCATTTTTAGTACTATACCAATTTTAAATTAAATTCTTTGTGATTAGATAACTAGATAAAAAACTGTTCACATATTTGTTCTTAAAATAAAGAAGATGGAATAACCAGACAAAAAACCCAGTGTGCATTTCTGATGGACCCTTAAATGTAAAACAATGTGGTAGCCATAACGCATGTAGTGATTCTAATGTACATGAAATATCTATTTGTTTTCCAGCCAACAGCTACACTATAAGAATAAGTAAGAGTTTCCTGGATCTCCAAGAAGATTCTGACAATGCTACTTTAGTGAATACTTCTAGTCTAAAACCTAAGGAGGCTGGCTCAGTAGAAAATTTTGAATTTAAACCAGAACCTTTTAGAATAGAAAATGGCACCAACTTCTATATTGCAGTCCAAGCCATCAATGAAGCCAATCTCACTTCAGAGGTTTCTAACATTGCACAAGCAATCAAGTTTATTCCTATGCCAGAAGACAGTGTCCCTGCTCTCGGTACCAAGATTTCTGCAATCAGTTTGGCAATTTTTGGATTAGCTATGATTTTATCTATATTTTAAACTAGGGATTTGCATCAGAACTGAGATTCAATGTTACACATAGTTGGCAAACATTTATTTAGGATTTAATTTGCTATACACATTGTCTATTATAAAGCTCTTTGAAATATATGTGAATGTATGAAAGTTGTAAATTTCCTAAATACTTGAGTTTATTAGTTCTAATTAGTTTTACTTTAAAGCAAAATGAATATACCATTTCCTATCATAGAAAAACCCATTTATTAACTAACCACAAAATAAAATTCATATTTTTACTTGCTCTTTTTTCTTTTTTTGGCCATGCCATACATCTTGCAGGATCTCACTTCCCCAAATAGGAACTGAACCCAGGCAACACCAGCAAGAGTGCCAAATCCTAACTTCTAGGCCATTAGAGAACACCTTACTTATTGGCTTTCAAAGCGTGCTATAAATTCACTTGGTATATTAACAAAATCAAAGTTTTTCTAAGCCATTTGAAAAATATTTATGAATCCACAATAGAAATAATTTTATGATAGAATTATTTAGGTTTCATTTTCATTATAAAAGAATACTTCATAGTAACAAAAACTATAATAAAAAAAAGACTGTAAGATAATTTTTCAATGAGATATGATCCAAAGCAGTAAGGAGGTAAAATTTGTTTCTTATCATTGATTAAAAGTGGTCTATCAAAGCTTTGATCCTAGGTATGAAATGACCATTAGATAAGAATAATTTACTTTTGTATGTATTGTGGAACATCACTAAAGACCCATTCATATTCTGAGACCATTATTAAATCCTAAGGATATCACCAAGATGCTCTAGCAAGGCAGGGATTTGTTTTGACTGCTGTATCCTCAGAATCTAGAATAGTATTTGACACATAATATACATTTAATAAATATTTGTGAAACAAATTCATGAAAGCCTGACTGGTACCATCTTGTTAATTTCCCCACAGCATTTCAGAAAATTAACTGTATCCTGTCAATAGAATTTATAAACTACTTAATAAGATGTAAATTAAACTACTACTATAGCGCTAGTATGATATTTTTCCTGAGGGAGAAAGAGACAAAGAGAGTAACAGGTTTATTAAAGGAAAATCCTTTGTTTATAGACAAGAATATTTCAAAAACTTTGAATATATGAAAGGAGGAAGCTATTTGATACACTGGAAAAGTCAGGAAAAAATTATACTGGCAAACCAAATCCACATTAATATGTAAAAAAAAATAACATATTATGACCAAGTTGAATTTATCCTAAGAATCCAAAGATGGTTTAATATTAGAAAATCAATGTAATTTATCATATTGATAGATTTAAAAGGAAAACTATATTATTTCAACACACATATAAAAGCATAATTCAACTACCATTCTTTTTTCTTAATTAATTTATTTTAATTTGAGGCCAATTACTTAACAATATTGTAGTAGTTTTTGCCATACACTGACACGAATCAGCCATAGGTGTATATTTGTTCCCCATCCTGAAACCCCCTCCCACGTCCTTCCCCATCCCATCCCTCAGGGTCACCCCAGTGCACCAGCCCTGAGCACCCTATCTCGTGCATCGAACTCGGACTGGAGATCCGTTTCACATATGACAATATACATTCAGGCACCATTCTTCATTAAAATCGAAACCTTTGAAAACTTTATTAACCTGATTCTATGAATGGTAATGTCCAACATGATCACTGAAAAAAAATTTTTAAGGGGCCATTAAATCTCCAGGCTTCCCAGGTGGCACAGTGGTAAAAAATCCACCTACCAATGCAGGAGACAACAATAGACGCAACTGTGTTCCTCATTCAGGAAGATCCCCTGCAGCAGGAAATGGCAACCTGATCTAGTATTCTTGCCTGGAAAATTCCAGGGACAGAGGATACAGGGCATGGGGCTGCAAAGAGTCAGGCACAAGTGATCAACTGAGCGCATGCACATGCACGTTAAATTTTCAAGTACGGATGACAAAGCAGACACAAAAGAGGGAGAACTCTAAATTCCAAGGAAAACACATCACTGGAGAGTCTATAAATTATAAAAAAATTTTCATTGATTGTGAAGATCTAAATGGTCAATATAATAGAATAATAATTTATTCTATCTACTTGGCCACTGTACTGAGAAATTATTTACAGACCTTCAACAGTCACTAAGGAAGCAAGATTCCTATGATGCAGCTAAAAAAAAAAAACAGAAGATGCAATTGGGAAAAAAGATACAAAACTGTAACTACTTTCAGGTGACACAGAAAATTCAACAGAATTAACAAATAATTAAAACTAGTAGGATAATTCTGATAAGTTACCAGACACAAGATCAATTACAAAAATCAAGAGCAGCAGTCTACTACCATCCTCCCAAGAAAAAAGCTGAATAACTAAAATCAACAATTGCTCTTAGGTCCATCAAAGAATTAATCACTACCTGCTATTCCATTAATTGAAAAGACACGTATACACAATGGAATATTACTCAGCTCTAAAAAGTACTGCATTTGACTCAGTTCTAATGAGGTGAATGAACCTAGAGCCTATGATACAGAGTTAAGTCAGAAAGACAAATATTGCATGTATATGGAATCCAGAAAGACGGTACTGATGAAACTATCTGCAGGGTAGCAATACAGACACAGACATAGAGAACAGACTTGTAGAGGCAGTGGAGGAAGAAGAGGGTGGAACAAATTGAGACAGTAGCAATGAAACATATACATTACCACGTGTAAAATTAGATAGCCAGTGGAAATTTGCTGTATAACACAGGGAGCTCAAATCCGGTGCTCTGTGAGAACCCAGACAAGTGGCATGGGGTGGGAAGTGGGAGGGAGATTCAAGAGTGAAGGGATACACATATACCTATGACTGATTCATGCTGATACATGGCAGAAACCAATACAATATTAAAAAGCAATTATCTTTCAATTAAAAATAAAATTTTAAAACTGTAAAGACAGACAAATACAGAGAATCACAGTTAAAACTGAAACCCAGGAGTTGAACCTTGCCACTTCCCTGGTGGCTCAGGCAGTAAAGTCTGCTTGCAATGTGGGAGATCCAGGTTCAATCCCTGGGTCAGGAAGATCCCTTGGAGAAGGAAATGGCAACACACTCCAATATTCTTGCCTGGGAAATCCCATGGATAGAGGAGCCTGGCAGACTACAGTCCATGGGGTCGCAAAGGTCGGACACAACTGAGTGACTTTACTTTCTTTTTTTTACTGAAGCCAGTACCAGCAGAAATACAAACTATAAATGATGATCTCGCAGAGGCTCAGTGTGGCTAAGTTTAAGAGTTAAAAACTCTAAGGGGCCTTTGAGGAACCTCTACACTTTGCTGAATTTTTGCTCCAGGAGCCCCACCATGTTCTCAAACTGAGAACTGGACAAAAATTCCTTCAGTCTTTTTGCAGGGAGAGAAGGAAAAGGAATCATTTTGAAATTGCCCAGAGCATTTCTGTTTTCCTTAACAAAAAGCTGTACTCAAGGAAAACAATGTTACCTAACCATTCAGCTTAGGTTTTACAGGAACCTAAGCAACTTTCAAGGAAAAGGCAATGGCACCCAACTCCAGTACTCTTGCCTGGAAAATCCCATGGACAGAGGAGCCTAGTAGGCTGCAGTCCATGAGGTTACTAAGAGTCTTACATGACTGAGTGACTTCACTTTCACTTTTTACTTTCATGCATTGGAGAAGGAAATGGCAACCCACTCCAGTGTTCTTGCTTGGAGAATCACAGGGATTGAGGAGCCTGGTGGGCTGCCATCTATGGGGTCGCACAGAGTCGGACATGACTGAAGCAACTTAGCAGCAGAAAGCAACTTTCAGGAAGAGAAATATTTTAACACCAATCTCCCATATACCACCATGCGGGAAGAAGAAAATACCCATCAGTTCAGTTCAGTTTAGTCACTCAGTAGTGTCCGGCTCCTTGCGACCCCATGAATTGCAGCACGCCAGGCCGCCCTGTCCATCACCAACTCCCAGAGTTCACTCAGACTCACATCCATCGAGTCTGTGATGCCATCCAGCCATCACATCCTCTGTCGTCCCCTTCGCCTCCTGCCCCCAATCCTCCCCAGCATCAGAGTCTTTTCCAATGAGTCAACTCTTCGCATGAGGTGGTCAAAGTACTGGAGTTTCAGCTTTAGCATCATTCCTTCCAAAGAAATCCCAGGGCTGATCTCCTTCAGAATGGACTGGTTGGATCTCCTGCAGTTCAAGGAACTCTCAAGAGTCTTCTCCAACACCACAGTTCAAAGGCATCAATTCTTCGGCACTCAGCCTTCTTCAGTCTAGCTCTCACATCCATACATGATCACAGGAAAAACCATAGCCTTGACTAGACAGACCTTTGCTGACAAAGTCATGTCTCTGCTTTTGAATATACTATCTAGGTTGGTCATAACTTTTCTTCCAAGGAGTAAGCGTCTTCTAATTTCATGGCTGCTGTCCCCATCTGCAGTGATTTTGGAGCCCCAAAAAATAAAGTCTGACACTGTTTTCACTGTTTCTCCATCTATTTCCCATGAAGTGATGGGACTGGATGCCATGATCTTCATTTTCTGAATGTTTAGCTTTAAACCAACTTTTTCGCTTTCCTATTTCATTTTCATCAAGAGGCTCTTTAGTTCTTCACTTTCTGCCATAAGGGTGGTATCATCTGCATATTTGAGGTTATTGATATTTCTCCCAGCAATCTTGATTCCAGCTTGTGTTTCTTCTAGCCCAGTATTTCTCATGATGTACTCTGCATAGAAGTTAAATAAGCAGGGTGACAGTATACAGCCTTGACATACTCCTTTTCCTATTTGGAACCAGTCTATTGTTCCATGTCCAGTTCTAACTGTTGCTTCCTGACCTGCATACAGATTTCTCAAAAGGCAGGTTAGGTGGTCTGGTATTCCCATCTCTCTCGGAATTGTCCACAGTTTATTGTGATCCACACAGTCAAAGGCTTTGGCATAGTCAATAAAGCAGAAATAGATGCTTTTCTGGAACTCTTGCTTTTTCCATGATCCAGCAGATGTTGGCAATTTGATCTCTGGTTCCTCTGCCTTTTCTAAAACCAACTTGAACATCAGGGAGTTCACAGTTCACGTATAGCTGAAGCCTGGCTTGGAGAATTTTGAGCATTACTTTACTAGCATGTGAGATGAGTGCAATTGTGCGGTAGTTTGAGCATTCTTTGGCATTGCCTTTCTTTGGGATTGGAATGAAAATTCCATACCCAACCACAACTTGCCTTCCACATGGAGGAAGAGAAGTACCAAACTCCAGAGCCATTTAGTTGTTTCTGTCTTATCAAAGGAGGAAAATCTATAAAACATGTGTGAAGGTCATAGCTCAGAGAATAAGCACACTACAAGAATGATACCTAATTATAAGACTATAAGGTGTTTTCCATTCCCTACACCTTACCACCACCTTAATAAGGCTGCAGTATAATAACAGAAGGTTAGAGATAAAATAACTGGAAATCTCAAAACCAATAAAGAAAGAGTTATAAGGGAAGCCCAAAACATTCAAGAAGAGAAAACTAGGCACTAGAGGAAATTTTTGTCTCTGACACCTAAAGCTACACCCTTAGTAAGCATACTCTACTAGTCAGATAGCACAAAACCTTTAGATGAAAGGCCTATTTACCTCAGTTCCTTTCACCCAACACATAATCTGTGACT
>SJYC01018525.1:0-22050 GCA_006408675.1 Madoqua kirkii
CTTCCATTACTACCTAATCCAAAGTTTCCCAAGTTTAATACAAAATTTTTACACATTTGAGTGTGTGAGACAAAATTGATGGCATTCTGGAAACTGTGAGGAGCAATACCCTGACGACCAAAATCAAAACTCTAAAATATGACGGAATTCCTTTGCAGTCCAGTGACTGGGACTCTCAGCTTTCACTGCCAATGGTGTGGATTCAGTCCCTGGTTGGGGATCTGAGGTCCCACAGGCTGTGAGACCAAAAAAAAAAAAAAAAAAGAGAGCTTCCCCTTCAATTCAGGCCCTCATTGCTTTATATCTGATTTTATAAAAACCTTCCTTCCTAGCCTGTTTCCTTGCTTTTATAGTTTCCTCTCTATAAATTCATCTCATAGATCTCTAAGATCACGTACCACCTCCCTAACCTAAAATGAATGTCTCATTTCATCAGTTGCTTAATTTAAAACTCCTGACTACCCTTCATTGGCTTCCAGAATAGAATAGTGATTAAAAGATAAGAGACAGGTCTAGATTCAAATCATGGCTCTTCCCTGTCACTTTCTTTGATATTGCAAGCTGTGTTTCAAGTAACTAACTTAAACACTATGATCTTTGATTTGTACAACTGATGAATGGGGATGAGAGTTTAAGATTTAGATACTAGAGTTCAGAGAGGGAGAGGGTGGGAAGATCTGGGAGAATGACAACGAAACATGTATACAATCATATGGGAGATGAAACACCAGTCTATGTTCAATACAGGATACAGGATGCTTGGGGCCGGTGTATGGGATGAACCGGGGGGATGGGCAGGGAAGGGAGGTGGGAGGGGGCTTTAACATGGGGAGATCGTCTACACCTGTGGCTGATTCATGTCAATGTATGGCAGAACCAATACAGTACTGTGAAATGGAATAAGCATTAAACAAAAATTAAAAAAAATAATAAATTTAAAAATAAATAAATAAATAAATAAATAAAAATAAAAATCTCCCTTCCACGTAGCTTAATTACTTGAGCAGTTAATGGAGAAGAGCAACTTTTTAAAGCAGCAAAAACATATCAACAGCCATCAAACAAGGGGAAAGGTCATGTCATAACCTTCAAAAATTGGGAACTATCAAAGAAAAATACACATTTCCAAAAATGTACAGAACAAAGCTCAGAGCAGTATGGCAAGCCTTTTAACATCATCCTCCAAACTATGTAGGGAAGATAAATGAACAAGATCCTGAAAACTTTAAACCACCCTCCCAACCCGCCCTGAAACCTGGGAAAGAGAGATTCAGATGAGATATGAAGACAAAGAACTTTGCAAGGGGGCC
The DNA here is from genome assembly GCA_006408675.1 of Madoqua kirkii. Taxonomy (NCBI): domain Eukaryota; kingdom Metazoa; phylum Chordata; class Mammalia; order Artiodactyla; family Bovidae; genus Madoqua; species Madoqua kirkii. Next base: position 1,311 of record SJYC01018525.1, read on the forward strand.
AAAGTTTTACCCTAACTACCTTTTTGTCCTGCCAGAAAAGGGAAACTTTCGACTCTCTTTCAGCTGGGGGAAAATGGAGAGGATAGCAGAAAAATCATAAACAGCCAGAGTTGATTATTTCCAACAATAAATGAGGATTTAGCAGAAAGGAAGAAAAAAAGGAAATAATTAGGACAAGAGTCTCTGAGGGAGGCAAAGTAGAGAAGAGGCATTCTTAATGCCTGAAGGGAAGTAACCTACACATGTGTTATTGATAAAGGACAAAACTCTCCTTTTCGACTCATGTTTTCCTCGGAGGAAGACAAAGTAGGGGTTGGAAGAGAAATTTCTGATTGGAAGAAATGGGTGTTTGTGGGAAGGAAAAATTGATAGCACTGAAGTAGAGACTCCAGTAAAACAAAACAAAACAAAACAAAACAAAAAAACTAAACTAAACTAAAGTTTAGATTACCTTTACTAAAGAAACAAAGAAGTCAGGGCTCCAAGATGACCAGAAGGAATAATCCAAAGCCCATTGATATTCTTAGTGTGATAGAAATAAACCCCAGCGGCCTGACAGAGTTTAGCATAGGAAACATTTAACGAAATCTCAGGAGAGCAGAGTGCAGTGTCCCAACAAAGGCTGTACACAGCCACAGCTGGGCTCTTCCCGCCTCTCTGAACCTAAGGTAATAGCTGCTGCTGCTGCTAAGTCTCATCAGTCATGTCCAACTCTGTGTGACCCCATAGATGGCAGCCCACCAGGCTCCCCCGTCCCTGGGATTCTCCAGGCAAGAACACTGGAGTGGGTTGCCATTTCCTTCTCCAAAGCATGAAAGTGAAAAGTGAAAGTGAAGTCGCTCAGTCGTGTCCGACCCTAAGCGACCCCATGGACTGCAGCCCACCAGGCTCCCCCGTCCCTGGGATTCTCCAGGCAAGAACACTGGAGTGGGTTGCCATTTCCTTCTCCAAAGCATGAAAGTGAAAAGTGAAAGTGAAGTCGCTCAGTCGTGTCCGACCCTCAGCGACCCCATGGACTGCAGCCTTCCAGGCTCCTCTGTCCATGAAATTTTCCAGGCAAGAGTACTGGAGTGGGGGTGCCATTGCCTTCTCCGAAGGTAATAGCTAAACAAGTGGAATTCATCCGCACTGTAGCAAAGCAAATAGAAGCTGTTCATATGACATATAAAAAAGATGAAAAGAAAGGGCACTATAACTTTGCAAACACATATTGGCAAAAATAAATATGAGAGGAGAACACAGATGAAGAAAGCATTCTGGAAGTTAGCAGAGCCCCCAAAATAAAATATTCTTCCTCATACATACATTAATGAGAACATAAAATTAATTTTTAAAAGTAAGGTGTAAAGCAATTTTTAAAAGTAAGGTGTAAAGATGAAAAGGGAGAATGCAAATCTCAGAAAAACTGAGAACCAAGTAACACTGTATTAGCCCTAAAAAAGCTAGAAAGCACAGAGATAGCTCTATTGAGTGTAATTTCAAACTCCAAACCCATTCTAATTTAAATTTCTTCTAGCCACTAAGCCACAGTGAAGAATCCACCCACCAAGCAGGAGATGCAGGTTCAATCCCTGGGTCAGGAAGGTTCCTTGAAGAAGGAAATGGCAACTCACACCAGTATTCTTCCCTGGGAAATCTCATGGACAGAGGAGCCTGGCAGGCTACAGTCTATGGAGTTGCAAGAGTCAGACACTTAACGACTGAACAACAACATCCTCTAACCCATGTGGAATAGCAGGTCAAAATTAGCTTGTCTTCTTTTCTGGCTCCATCTCATCAATTTTCTAGTCGCTGTTTCTAATATCTGGAGGGTGGGAGGGTAAGTAATGGGTGTGTGTATGTGTGTGTGTTAGTTGCTCAGTGGTGTCCAACACTGGGACCTCGTGGACTGCAGCCTTCCAGGCTCCTCTGTCCATGGGGTTCTCCAGGCAAGAAAACTGGAGTCGGTAGCCATTTCCTTCTCCAGGGGATCTTCCTGACCCAAAGATCAAACCAGGGTCTCCTTCATTGGAAACAGATTCTTTACTGTCTGAGTTACTAGGGAAGCCCCCTGGGGTCATGGGGTACAGTTTTTGTGGAGGTATGGTTGTAATCTACCGACAGGACCCGCTAGGTGGCAGCAGTCAATTGCTTACTATGGGGTACTTATTCCATGGTTGCCTGGTCTGCCCTTATTAAATCTCTCTGGTTCCTGGATTTCTGGAACCTATTCTCCGTTCCTGCTCCTCAGGTAGCACACATGGTTAGTATCATTCCACAGAGTCCTTACCAAACCTCAAAAACATACACCTTTATCCCACTATGGGAGGAAGGACAGTCCAGTCTCAACATAACCACATGTGTGTTCATCTACCAGGTGGGGCCATTCCAGCCACAGCATCTCACCTTTAGAATAATCATTGACAAGACCCTTACATTCCTAGAGATGTGCATAAAACTCACCAAGTAGACTCCTTAAAAAAAAATTCTCCTTGACTTGAAAAGAAGAGGCATCTATCATATTTTGTACCTTTTAGTAGCAGTACTTGCAGTAGCAATCATACAGTAGCAATTTGTCAGGTCTAAGTTTGAGAATAGGTAAAAAGACAGCTTGGCCTCCATTCAAGTTTTCTTTCTTTTTTGTTATTCAAGGTTTCTTTTACTTCTGTTTACTCCCAAAGCAGTAAATACATTACTGTTGATAAAAACAAAATAAAAAAGAGGTCAGAGAATGCAGCTCCCCATGCTTTAAATGCATTCCTCAGAAGTTCATTCAAAGTTCATTGGAACTGGCAGCCTGCCAGTTTTCCAGGTCGGAAAAGAATACAGACCTCATAACAGCCAGATCAACACTCAGAAACAACTTAGAACACCGATGTGCAGGGTACTAAGTCGCTTCAGTCATGTCTGACTCCGTCTGACCCCATGGACTAGCTTGCCAGGCTCCTCTGTCCATGGGTTCTCCAGGCAAGAATACTGGAGTGGGTTGCATGCTCTCCTCCAGGGGATCGTCCTGAGCCAGGGAATGAACCAGCATCTCATGTGTCCTATTTTGGCAGGTGGGTTCTTTACCGCTAATGCTACCTTGGAAGCCCAACAGAAGGCAACAGTTGTGTTATGCAGACAGCCAAATTCTCCAAGGCTCTGAAATTCTTGTCATACTGGCACCTAGCAAATGCCTCTTTCTGAGCAAGTTCTGAGTGCCTAGAAGTTTCTCTGTCTGTTTATAGCATATTAAAAAGCAGAGACATTACTTTGCCAACAAAGGTCCATTTAGTCAGGGCTATGGTTTTTCCAGTAGTCATGTATGGATGTGAGAGTTGGACTGTGAAGAAGGCTGAGTGCCAAAGAATTGATGCTTTTGAACTGTGGTGACTCTTGAGAGTTCCTTGGACTGCAAGGAGATCCAACCAGTCCATTCTGAAGGAGATCAGTCCTGGGTGTTCATTGGAAGGAATGATGCTAAAGCTGAAACTCCAATACTTTGGCCACCTCATGAGAAGAGTTGACTCATTGGAAAAGACTCTGATGCTGGGAGGGATTGGGAGCAGGAGAAGGGGATGACTGAGGATGAGATGGCTGGATGGCATCACGGACTCGATGGACGTGAGTCTGAGTGAACTCCGGGAGTTGGTGATGGACAGGGAGGCCTGGCGTGCTGCAATTCACGGAGTCACAAAGAGTGGGACACGACTGAACGAATGAGCTGAGCTGAGCTGAGGGGATTTCTACCATAGAGGGAATACATTCTTCTCCTTCCCCTTCCAGACGGAGTAGAGGTGAGTGAAGTGCAAAGCACTCTGTCATCTCTTCTCTGAAGAAACCTCTTTCTCTTCAACCTCAGCTTTGTGTATAGACTGAAACCGAGTGAACAGCTCAAACTGGCAGATCTAGGGCCTCCCTGGCGGCTCAGTGGTGAAGACGCAGGAGACACACAGATTTGATCCCTGGTCGGGGAAGACACCACCTGCCTCGGAACAACTAAGCCATGGGCCACAACTATTGAGCCTGCGTTCTAGAGACCAGGAACCACAACTACTGAGCCCTCGTGCCTCAACTATGATGCCCACACACCGGACAGTCCAAGGAAAATCATTGCAATGAGAATTCCATGCACAGCAAGAGACAGAAGTCCTGGCTTGTCACAAAGTAGTAAAAAACAATAAAGCAAAGCAAAAAACAAAGTTTAAAGACAAATATTTATATTGTAGTCAGTTAAGAGTACTGCCCATCACTTTTTTTCTTTTTTTAAATTGCATTTATTTTTTTATTAGCCACACTGGGTCTTTATTGCTGCATGGGCTTTATTGGTGCTTCCCTACCAACTGAGCTACTTTAAAAAAAAAAAAGTAATGGACAGTAGTCTGAGCTGATTGCAGTATAAATATTTATCTTTTAAAAAGCTGACAGAACTAGTTTAGGACCATATACTTAGAATGTTCTACATGAATGGTCTAGTGCCTGTCTTTAAAATTAGAAGCATATATCATTTTGTTGTCAGCTTTAGAGGCCTCCAATAAGCATCTTGTTGTTTTTCTACCATACCGTGTTATTTGTCAACATTATCCTGACTTATGTTATTACTGATAGGGTATTTGTGATTTCTGTCAGGCAGAGACTGTATCACCCATTCTTATTTTCTCCACAATGCCTAGGATGGCCCCTTGCTCACTGAAAACAGTTTATAAATGCTTGAGAAACTGAATTTAATTTTAAGAAAAGATCCATTTTTTCCCCTTTCTGCTTTTACCTGTGAACATACTACCCAGCTTTCAGTGCTGGAATAAGATTACCTATTCCATGAAGTGTTTCAGCTTCATTTCAACCCCATTAGTTTCTCCTTGTCTCTGAACTCCTCTAAAACTGTTAATATGATGTTTTATATCATCATCCAAATTTTTATTTATCTTAATTCTTCAGGGAGACCTTAAGTTCCTCAAGAATATGAGTCATCCCTCACTTATTTCTCTAGAGAAGGCCTTAACTAACGTTTAATAAACCCTCAAATAAACACCATGTTAAATCAGATAAGTATCTTATCTACATATATTTGAGAAAAGACTACTCCTTTTTTGGCTTGAATTTTATATTGCCCTGATCTAATGAAATTCAGACAAGTATCACCTTCAGAGGAGGTTAGAACAAGAGGGGACTTCGGTGATTATCAGTTCTGCACAGTTTACCCCATTTTCATGCAGCATTACGTTACAAAGCCTGCCTCCCTTCACCCTCTGCTGGCCATTCTAGTAACTGCACCTTCTTGCATCTCATTTCAGAATGACTATCATTTCTCCAAGTTCCAAATTGTCTAAAGTCAATTTTTTTATTCTACAAAATAAAATACCGTTTGTTTATGCTCCAGAAAAACTGAAATTCTACCACGCACAGGTAATATTAATTTAGGCATTTGTGTTCTGGAGCCAAATTTGCTGTGTCCATAAGCCAGATCTTCCATTTCATGGCTAGGGTTTAACATCCTAACATTTCTGGTCCCAGTTTCCTGATCTGACAAAATGAGAAGAAGAAGAAGAAGAAGAAGAAGAATGACTTTCTAAGATTGTTTGGAAGCTCAGTGAATTAATGCTGGCATAATACTTGGGATCATTTCAGTTCAGTTCAGTCACTCAGTCGTGTCCGACTCTTTGCGACCCCATGAATCGCAGCATGCCAGGCCTCCCTGTACATCACCATCTCTCGGAGTTCACTCAGACTCACGTCCATCGAGTCCATGATGCCATCCAGCCATCTCATCCTCTGTCGTCCCCTTCTCCTCCTGCACCCAATCCCTCCCAGCATCAGAGTCTTTTCCAATGAGTCAACTCTTCGCATGAGGTGGCCAAAGTACTGGAGTTTCAGCTTTAGCATCATTCCTTCCAAAGAAATCCCAGGGCTGATCTCCTTCAGAATGGACTGGTTGGATCTCCTTGCAGTCCAAGGAACTCTCAAGAGTCTTCTCCAATACCACAGTTCAAAAGCATCAATTCTTCGGCGCTCAGCCTTCTTCACAGTCCAACTCTCACATCCATACAGAACCACAGGAAAAACCATAGCCTTGACTAGATGGACCTTAGTCGGCAAAGTAATGTCTCTGCTTTTGAATATGCTATCTAGGTTGGTCATAACTTTTCTTCCAAGGAGTAAGCGTCTTTTAATTTCATGGCTGCGATCACCATCTGCAGTGATTTTGGAGCCCAAAAAAATAAAGTCTGACACTGTTTCCACTCTTTTCCCATCTATTTCCCATGAAGTGATGGGATTGGATGCCATGATCTTCATTTTCTGAATGTTGAGCTTTAAGACAACTTTTTCACTCTCTTCTTTCACCTTCATCAAGACGCCCTTTCGCTCCTCTTCACTTTCTGCCATAAGGGTGGTGTCATCTGCATACCTGAGGTTATTGGTATTTCTCCTAGCAATCTTGATTCCAACTTGTGTTTCTTCCAGCCCAGCGTTTCTCATGATGTACTCTGCATAGAAGTTAAATAAGCAGGGTGACAATATACAGCCTTGACGTCCTTCTTTTCCTATTTGGAACCAGTCTGTTGTTTCATGTCCAGTTCTAACTGTTGCTTCCTCACCTGCGTACAGATTTCTCAAGAGGCAGCTCAGGTGATCTGGTGTTCCCATCTCTCTCAGAATTTTCCACAGTTTCTTGTGATCCACACAGTCAAAGGCTTTGGCATAGTCAATAAAGCAGAAATAGATGTTGTTCTGGAACTCTCTTGCTTTTTCCATGATCCAGCGGATGTTGGCAATTTGATCTCTGGTTCCTCTGCCTTTTCTAAAACCAGCTTGAACATCAGGGAATTCACGGTTCGCGTATTGTTGAAGCCTGGCTTGGAGAATTTTGAGCATTACTTTACTAGCATGTGAAATGAGTGCAATTGTGTGGTAGTTTGAGCATTCTTTGGCGTTGCCTTTCTTTGGAATTGGAATGAAAACTGACCTTTTCCAGTCCTGTGGCCACTGCTGATTTTCCCAAATTTGCTGGCATATTGAGTGCAGCACTTTCACAGCATCATCTTTCAGGATTTGAAATAGCTCAACTGGAATTCCATCACCTCCACTAGCTTTGTTCATAGTGATGCTTTCTAAGGCAAGAATTTTGAGCATTACTTTACTAGCATGTGAAATGAGTGCAATTGTGTGGTAGTTTGAGCATTCTTTGGCGTTGCCTTTCTTTGGAATTGGAATGAAAACTGACCTTTTCCAGTCCTGTGGCCACTGCTGATTTTCCCAAATTTGCTGGCATATTGAGTGCAGCACTTTCACAGCATCATCTTTCAGGATTTGAAATAGCTCAACTGGAATTCCATCACCTCTACTAGCTTTGTTCGTAGTGATGCTTTCTAAGGCCCATTTGGGATAGTACCTGGGAAAAAGCAAGTTCTCAGTATTTTTATTGTTTGGTGGTGGTGGTAGTTATGTTCAATAACTTTCATGGCAAAGACAAAAGTTTTTTATTTGTTTGTTCTAGAATACCAAGCTCCTAAAAAAGGTATTTTTTAAGGATACCTTTTAGGATACACTTCTCTATCTTTAGATTCCCAGCACTGTGCACTGTGCTTGGCACATAGTAATTGCTCAGCAAAGTTTTGTTGAATGCAATGTATGAATAAGTGATTATTAAGAATACAGTCTTTGGACTCAGACTACTCGAGTTCAAATTCTAGTTCTGCCAGCTGAGACTTAACTTTCTATACTATTATCACACACATAAAATGATAATGATTACAGCTCCTTCTTCATGAGACTGTTGAAAGACTTAAGTTATTGTATTCATGGAAAACACATTAAAATCTGATGCACTGTTAATTATCCATAAATGTTCAATGATACTTTTGGTAAAGATTTCCCAAAGTAATATGCACAAAGAATGTCGCCTGCCACTTCAGTAAACAAAAAATGTTGCAGTTGAAAAGCCATCAGCCTCTGGAGTCACCTGGTGCATGCTGAGGGGATTCGGGGTGGGGAAAAGCAAGATATTGGTCCTAGACAGTTAAGGTGCATATCAAAGGAATAATTTCAATGAGCCCATACTGTAGAAAAGCACAAAATTCATTAACTTGAGACATCTGGGTTATAACTAGCAGTAATCTTTTAATGTTCAACTACCTGTTGTTTTTTGTTTTTCTGCAAAAACTTCTATCTATCCTGCCTCCTTCTTTTACTTATTTGAAACAGTTCCTCAGAGTTGAGAGGCTGTCTGAGGGCTATAACCTTCAGTAATGCCCTGAAGAAAACATAATTCTCAAAATTTAGGTTGTGTGTGTTTTTTAGTCAACAGTTTTGTTCATTAAGTAAGCAGATATGTAAGAGCATTGACAGAACTGAGTCTGAATTCTGACTCATTAGAAATAGAGTCTTGAACACCTTCTTGTATAGTAAATGTCGTAGAAATTAAAGTTAACAAATGTGAAACTGAGCAGGCCCTCCTGGGCACAAAAGGTTTTCCTTGTCCTCTGTTTCTTATTGGTAGAAAAAGACTGCAAACTCCTAGACCTCTCCTGAGTTCTAGAAGGCAGATTCAGACAGTTACTAGTCAGGAAAGCAAGGGAATGCAGAAGCAAAGAAAAAGTAGTTAAGACATAATTGTTCTTCAGTCACTACTTTGGGTACAACTCTGTGTTGTCCCATGGACTATAGCCCATCAGGCTCCTCTATCCACAGGATTTCCCAAGCAAGCATACTGAAGTGGGTTCCTGTTAGCTTCTTCAGGGAATCTTTCTGACCCAGGGATCAAACCTGTCTCCTGTTTGGTAGGTGAATTTCTACCACTGAGCCACCTGGGAAGCCCCAATAAAAAATAGTGCAGCAGTAAAGTGGAGTCCTTGCTAGTCCTGAAGTGAAATACATGACAGTTTATCTTTGAGTTTTTCTATAGGAATTGAGGGGCTTCCCTGGTGGATGAACAGTGAAGAATCTGCCTGCCAATGCAGATTTGTGTTTGATCCCTGGGTCAGGAAGATCCCCTGGAGAAGGAAATGCAACCCACTCCAGTATTCTTGCCTGGGAAACCCCATGGGCAGAGGAGCCTAGTGGGCTACAGTTCATGGGCTCACAAAAGAACTGGACACAACTTAGCAACCCAAACCACAACATAGGAACTAAGGCCCCTATCCAGGTGGAATTTCGTAACTTCAGACTGAGAACAAGATTCCTGGAACATCACTGTTATCTCAGTACCAACCAACCCTCTGGGAGCTCAGGTGTTTTGAGAGTGAGTTGGCAATGGCACCCCACTCTAGTACTCTTGCCTGGAAAATCCCATGGATGGAGGAGCCTGGTAGGCTGCAGTCCATGGGGTCGCTGAGAGTTGGATATGACTGAGCGACTTCACTTTCACTTTTCACTTTCATGCATTGGAGAAGGAAATGGCATCCCACTCCAGTGTTCTTGCCTGGAGAATCCCAGGGACGGGGGAGCCTGGTGGGCTGCCATCTATGGGATCGCACAGAGTCAGACACGACTGAAGTGACTTAGCGGTTAGCAGTGTCTGTACTCCTTGCTAGGACCTTCAATAAACACTGTACTTTCCTTCACCACAATCCTGTGTCAGTAAGTTAGCATTGCTGGTTGGCAAGTGAGCAGACCAAAGTTTCGTTTGATAACAGATGCTTTGATGATTTATGAGTAGAAAAGATCAACGTGGGCTGCAGCAATAATATTTCCTGAAAGAAACTATAGGGGAGCAGAATTTGCCACCCTGAAATACATGTCCTTGGCATGTTAATTGATTCAAGCTGGTTATTTTCTGAATAACAGCAGACAGGAGAAGGGACCTGAAAACCAAGCAGGAGTTGCCTTTTTGCAAGGAATATTTGCAAGGAAAATCTCCTTTTGTAAGGAGTCTCCCTCTCAGAATCCACCTGCAATGAAGGAGACCTTAGTTCAGTTCCTGAGTCAGGAAGATCCACTGGAGAAGGGATAGAATATTCTTGGGCTTTCCTTATGGCTCAGCTGGTAAAGAATCTGCCTGCAATGCAAGAGACCTGGGTTCGATCCCTGGGTTGGGAAGACCCCCTGAGGAAGGGAAAGGCTACCCACTCCAGTATTCTGGCCTGGAGAATTCCATGGACTGTACAGTTCATGGGGCTGAAAGAGTTGGACACGATTGAGTGACTTTCACTTTCACTTTTCACTCCCTTTCAGTGGCTTCCCTGGTGACACAGTGGTAAAGAATCCACTTGCCAATACAGCAGGCACAGGTTCCATCCCTGAGTTGGGAAGATTCCATAGAGGAGGAAATGGCAACCCACTCCAATATTCTTGCCTGGGAAATCCCACAAACGGAAGAACCTGGCAGGCTGTAGTCCATGGGGTGGCAAAAGATTCGGACATGACTTAGCAACTAAACAATAACAATAATTCCCTCTCAACACCTGGGAGAGGAGGATGACCAAATTTCTAGAAATGTTTATCAATGGAGAAGGCAAGGATGTAACCCCTCATCACAGTCATCCACATTTACTGTGCTTTTCCTGGTAATCTCCTATAACTAACTGTCTTCTCACTCAGCATCCTCTTTTGTCTTGTACTGAGGGTGTTGTTTAAGGTGAGGATGAGGCAGAAATTACTAGGCGTCAGTGCAGAACTCTGACCTCAGTCTTGTTTTGAGTAAACATCCCACTCCATTGTCTTTAATTCCTGGAATGTGTCTTTGGTCTGATGGATTATTGGCACTGATGGATCCAGGGAAGGGCAGTAAATAATTCTGTTCTATATGGTTGAGGGAAAAACAAGTGGAGATGATTAATCTTAAAACCATTCATCTGGTCCATGGTAAAATAGCCAGAGGGCATGAAAAAGTGGAGAGGCTTAATCCAAGGATTAAGGTGGCTTTAGCTGAGTGATCACACCACTGTGATTAACTGGGTCGTGAAGATCTATTTTGTACAGTTCTTCTGTGTATTCTTGCCACCTCTTCTCAATATCTTCTGCTTCTGTTAGGTCCATACCATTTCTGTCCTTCACTGAGCCCATCTTACATGAAATGTTGCCTTGGTGTCTCTTATTTTCTTGAAGAGATCTCTAGTCTTTCTCACTCTATTGTTTTCCTCTATTTATTTGCACTGATTGCTGAGGAAAGCTTTCTAATCTCTCCTTGCTATTCTTTGGAACTCTGCATTCAAATGAGTATATCTTTCCTTTTCTCTCTTGCTTTTTGCTCTTTTCACGGCTATTTGTAAGCCCTCCTCACACAGCCATTTTGTTTTTTGCATTTCTTTTCCATGGAGATGGTCTTGATCCCTGTCTCCTGTACAATGTCATGAATCTCTGTCCATAGTTCATCAGACACTCTGTCTATTGGATCTAGGCCCTTAAATCTATTTCTCACTTCCACTGTATAATCATAAGGGATTTGATTTAAGTCATATCTGAATGGTTTAATAGTTTTCTCCACTTTCTTCAATTTAAGTCTGAATTTGGCAATAAGCAGATCACGATCTGAGCCCCAGTCCTCACCTGGCCTTGTTTTTGCTGACTGTATAGAGCTTCTCCATCTTTGGCTGCAAAGAATATAATCAATCTTATTTTGGTGTTGGCCATCTGGTGATGTCCATGTGTAGAGTTGTTTCTTATGTTGTTGGAAGAGGGTGTTTGCTATGACCAGTGCGTTCTCTTGACAAAACTCTATTAGCCTTTGCCTTGCTTCATTCTGTACTCCAAGGCCAAATTTGCCTGTTACTCCAGGTGTTTCTTGACTTTCTACTTTTGCATTCCAGTCCCCTATAATGAAAAGAGCATCTTTTTTGGGTTTTAGTTCTACAAGGTCTTGTAGGTTTTCATAGAACTGTTTAATTTCAGCTTCTTCAGCATTACTGGTTTGGGCATAGACTTGGATAACTGTGATATTGAATGCTTTGCCTTGGAAACGAACAGAGATCATTCTGTTGTTTTTGAGACTGCATCTAGGTACTGCATTTTGGACTCTTTTGTTGTCCATAATGGCTACTTCATCTCTTCTAGGGATTCCTGCCCACAGTAGTAGACATAACAGTCATCTGAGTTAAATTCACCCATTCCAGTCCATTTTAGTTCTCTGATACCTGGAATGTCAACAGTCACTCTTGCCATCTCCTGTTTGGCCACTTCCATTTTGCCTTGACTCATGGACCTGACATTCCATGTCCCTATGCAATATTGCTCTTTACAGCATTGGACCTTGCTTCTATCATCAGTCACATCCACAACTGGGTGTCATTTTTGCTTTGTCTCCATCTCTTCATTCTTTCTGAAGTTATTTCTCCACTATCTTCAGTAGCATATTGGGCACCTACTGACCTGGAGAGATCCTCTTTCAGTGTCCTATCTTTTGCCTTCTCATACGGTTCATGGGGTTCTCAAGGCAAGAATACTGGAGTGGTTTGCCATTCCCTTCTCCAGTGGACCACATTCTGTCAGACCTCTCCAGCATTACTCATCCATCTTGGGTGGCCCCACACGGCATGGCCTAGTTCCCTGAGTTAGACAAGTCTGTGGCCCATGTGATCAGATTGGCTAGCTGTCTGTGATTATGGTTTCAGTCTGTCTGCCCTCAGATGCTCACTCTCAGTACCATCTTACTTGGATTTCTCTTACCTTGGATGTGAGGTATCTCTTCACAGCTCCTCCAGCAAAGCACAGCCGCTGTTCCTACCTTGGACATTATCATATGACCTTGAGTTATCATGAAGTAAAGTAAAGTGAAGTCGCTCAGTCGCGTCCAACTCTTTGCAACCCCATGGACAGGAGCCTATCAGGCTCCTTCATCCATGGGATTTTCCAGGCAAGAATAATAGAGTGGGTTGTCATTTCCTTCTCCAGGCATCTTCCCCACCCAGGGATCAAACTGGGGTTTCCCGCTTTGTAGGCAGATGTTTTTATCATCTGAGCCACCAACAATTCCACTCCTAGGTATATACACATACATCAATATGTGTACATAAATGTACACATATGAAGCAGCATTATTCCTAATAGCCAAAAAGTGAAAAGCACACAAATGTCTATCAACTGATGAATGCATAAGTAAAATGTGATATACATCGATGCAATAGACTATTATTCAGCCATAAAGAGGAATGAATGTATCAGTAGATACATTTAACATGGATAACCTTGAAAACATGATGTTAAGTGAAAAGACACCAGTCACAAAAGACCACATATTTTATGATTCCATGCATATGAAATATACAGATTTGGAAAATCTAGGGAAACAGAAAGTAGGGAGAAGGGAGGGAGAAGGTGGGAATGTGGAATGACTGCTAACAGGTAAGGAGTTTCTTCTAGGGATGATGAAATGCTCTAACATTAGATAGTTGTGATGCTCATATAATCCTGTGAGTAGACTAAATACCATTACATTACATGGTCTTTAGTGCATTTTTAAAGTGTGAATTTTAGAGTCTGTGATTTATATCTCAGTGGCTCTTGAGAGTACCCTGGACTGCAAGGAGATCCAGCCAGTCGATTTTGAGGGAGATCAGCCCTGGGATTTCTTTGGAAGGAATGATGCTAAGCTGAAACTCCAGTACTTTGGCTACCTCATTCGAAGAGTTGACTCATTGGAAAAGACTCGGATGCTGGGAGCGATTGGGGGCAGGAGGAGAAGGGGATGACAGAGGATGAGATGGCTGGATGGCATCACTGACTTGATGGACAGTCTGAGTGAACTCAGGGAATTGGTGATGGACAGGGAGGCCTGGCATGCTGCGATTCAAGGAGTGGCAAAGATTCGGACACAATTGAGTGACTGAACTGAAATGAACCATGGATCATAAAGAATGTGTACAATTTCCTTGGAGAGATGTAAGTAGAAGATTACAATTCCTCTTATTTAGTACTTTCATTTTTACACTATGTGTACATAACTCTGTAGAGACCGAGCAATGTGGGGCCTAACCCTATATTAACATTATAAAAGACAAGAGTGGCAAAGATTCGGACACAATTGAGTGACTGAACTGAAATGAACCATGGATCATAAAGAATGTGTACAATTTCCTTGGAGAGATGTAAGTAGAAGATTACAATTCCTCTTATTTAGTACTTTCATTTTTACACTATGTGTACATAACTCTGTAGAGACCGAGCAATGTGGGGCCTAACCCTATATTAACATTATAAAAGACATTTGTACAACGCTGGTATATTTAAAATGGATAACAAACACAGACCTATTATATAGCACATAGACCTTTGCTCAAGCTGAACGACTAAACTGAACTGAACGGAACTGAAGTTATAAAGAAAAACAAGAGAGAGGGGATGGAATAGAGGAAGGTACTCTAGATAAGAGGAAAGAAAATGAAAACATGAGAAAAGCAAGAGCTGCTATTGGGAGTTTTCTCCACTATAAGGAATAAAGTATAAAGGAAGGGACAGGGAGACATTTAGATGTGGTTTCAAAATGGAAGATAATAAATCAATAGAAGAGAAAGGGATTTAACAGATCATAATGGCACTCTAGTACCCTTGCCTGGAAAATCCCATGGACGGAGGAGCCTGGAAGGTTGCAGTCCATGGGATTGTGAAGAGTCGGACACCACTGAGCGACTTCACTTTCACAATAGAGGAAGGTACTCTAGATAAGAGGAAAGAAAATGAAAACATGAGAAAAGCAAGAGCTGCTATTGGGAGTTTTCTCCACTATAAGGAATAAAGTATAAAGGAAGGGACAGGGAGACATTTAGATGTGGTTTCAAAATGGAAGATAATAAATCAATAGAAGAGAAAGGGATTTAACAGATCATAATGGCACTCTAGTACCCTTGCCTGGAAAATCCCATGGACGGAGGAGCCTGGAAGGTTGCAGTCCATGGGATTGTGAAGAGTCGGACACCACTGAGCGACTTCACTTTCACTTTTCACATTCCTGCATTGGAGAAGGAACTGGCAACACTCTCCAGTGTTCTTGCCTGGAAAATCCCAGGGATGGGGGAGCCTGGTGGGCTGCCGTCTATGGGGTCACACAGAGTCGGTTAGGACTGAAGCGACTTAAGCAGCAGCAGTAGCGACCATCGATTATAAATTGAATGTCTACAATTTTCTTGGTGAGATATAAGTAGAGATTACAATTCCTCTTATTTAGTACTTTGATTTTTATACTATGTGTACATAACTCTGTAGAAACTGGGCTATGTGGGGCAACATTATAAAAGAAGTTTGTACAACGCTGGTATATTTAAAATGGATAACAAACACAGACATATTATATAGCACATAGACCTTTGCTCAGTGTTATATGGCAGCCTGGATGGGAGTGGGGTTTGGGGTAGAATGGATACATGCATATGTATGGCTGAATCCCTTTGCTATTCACTTGAAACTATCACAACATTGTTAATCGGTTCTACTGCAATACAAAATTAAAAGTTCAAAAGAAAAAAAAAGGTTTGTACAAAGAGCATATAGGAGAAATTATTTTATTTGGCAGATAGCTCTGGAAATTTCTCAAAGGTGACATTTGAGCTGCCTTTCCTTAGGACAAATAAAAATCAGATGGAGAGCCAAGAGACAGGGTATTATGTACAGAGGGATTAGTTCATGAAAAAACAGAGAACTATGAGAAATAGGAGGTGGAGCAATCAGATGGGCTAGGAATTAAAAGTTCTTTCCTGTTAGGTTTTAACTCTATCCTACAAATAACAAGACAGGGAAGATGATAAAATTAGCAACCTTCAGATTGTCATTTTAAAAAGATAAACAAGAGAACTATGAGAAATAGGAGGTGGAGCAATCAGATGGGCTAGGAATTAAAAGTTCTTTCCTGTTAGGTTTTAACTCTATCCTACAAATAACAAGACAGGGAAGATGATAAAATTAGCAACCTTCAGATTGTCATTTTAAAAAGATAAACGAAAACTTTATGATGCCTAGATAATTCTCTTTGTACCTAGTTTGTTGAGATATTTTATTTTTAAAAACATTTATTTATTTAGGCTGTATTGGGTCTTCAAAATTTAGGGGTGAGTGATGAGGACCTAAATTAAGATGAAAGTTGAAAGTGTTGAAAATGTTAATCCTTCAGTCATGTCCTACTTCTGGAGACCCCATTGACTGTAGCCCTGTCAGGCTCCTCTGTCCACAGAATTCTCCAGGCAAGAATACCAGAGAGGGTAGCCATTCCCTTCTCCAGGGGATCTTTCCAATCCAGGGATCCAACCCTAGGGCTCTTCCACTGCAGGCAGACTCTTTACCATCTAAGCCATCAGGGAAGCCCCCTTAATTAGGATGGGGCCAACTAAAATGAAAAGTACTAGGAACCCTGGGAAGCACTCATACCCTCGACTCACACTGGGCTTTTACTAGCTTTCACAAATACACAGCTTTACAAATTGCCAGGCATTGTAACACCAGGGTTATCTCAGTGAAAGTGAAGTCGCTCAGTCGTATCTGACTCTTTGCGACCCCGTAGACTGAGTTGGACACGACTGAAGTGACTTAGCAGCAGCAGCAGACTGTATCCTAAGGCTCCTCTGTCTGTGGGATTTTCCAGGCAATAGTACTGGAATGGATTGCCATTTCCTTCTCCAGGGCATCTTCCCAACAAAGGGATGGAGCCCAGGGTTACTGCATTGTAGACAGGCTTTACCGTTTGAGCCACCCCAGGAAAGTCATAGTAATAAATAGGCTTGGGAAGATTCAGAAATGTTGTGATCTCTCAAGTGATTACATTCCTCTTTGATTTAAATCACAAACATCCTTTGCTTTGGGTCCAGTGTTTCAGAGAAAAGTACCCTTTGACCCTTTGAAGCAGAAACGACTTGAGTCTGATCGGTGTCTCCAGATAAAATTCAAGGTCGAAAACCAGCAGAGGCCTTTCTGCCAAACTCCTCGCCAAGCCCTCTCCCCCAGATTCTCAGCCTGCTATGTGACCCTTGAATCTCGGGGCTGGGCGCCTGCAGTCCGCCCAGTCCCCGCCTCCGCCACCGTTCGCCCTCCAGGTTGTCTCTGCACGGCCGTCAGCCCCGGTCTTCCCCCAACAGGGCTCGTCGACTGAATTCAAAGGACCGACGGGAAGATATGCTTCTTCAGGGAAACTCCTTGCGTCCCGTCAGTCACCTAGAGCACTTTAGACCTCCCTCCAAGATGGCGGCGGCCGCAGAGCGGGCCATTGCCGACTGAGCATGCGTTCAACTAGGCCGAGCGGGCTGCCGCCTCCTCCGTCTTTCGTTTTCTTTCCGTCCCTTCCAACTGAGGCTCCGCCCACAACTTTTGAGAGTGGGCGGGGACATAATGTAGGCTGTAGGCTGTGGCAGACGGGTGCCTAGCCAGGCGGGTCGGCGGAGTTGTCACAACCGGGTTAGTGCATAACCAGACCGGAGTCACCATGATCGCGCTGTTTAGGCGAAGCTGCGGGCTGAGAGTAAGAGCAGGGCTCGGCGTGGGTGGGAAGCGGAGGTTGTGGTGTTCGGGAGGAGGCCGGGCGGGGTGGGAAGTTGTGGTAAGGAAGGAGCCCAAACATTAGGCGCCTTGGCACTCCTTTACCCCGCTGCTGGGAGGAACCAGGATTCCGGACCCTCGCCTGGCTTTCGCGCCCACCCATTCCTTGCACTGTTGGACGGAACGCTGTCTGGGTTTTCAGTTTCCTGTATCTCTTTGGCAATTGACCCGTATATAGATTGCGTCCCCTTTTCAGAATATCTCTTTTCTTTCTCTGGCCCGAGAACCTTCCAAAGATTTCCCGGAGGAATCTTGTCATATCCTGAAGTAAACGCGTCTTTCAATTGGCCAGGACCTAAAAATTACAACCGTTTCTTTGCTGAACTAGTTTATTTTCTCTTGGAGGACACTCTGTCTTGGCTCTCAGTCCCTACAGTAAGAAGGAAGTCTTCTGTGATGTATATACTACAAAGTGCAGAATTCAGATAGTCTTTACCTTGAGTGCCTGCCAAGTGACGAGGAAAAGGAAAATGGAGCAGGTGCTCCTTAGGATACTTAATATATTTTAATACCCATTTGGTTTTACAGTGGAGGGAGGTGCTTCTAGGTTGCGTACGTAAATAAAAGAGAAAAGAAAATCCCAGAGCAGAATTTTCTGTGAAGCTCGTCTGTTTATTCTAGTGTCTCACAGATTTTAAATTGTCTCAGCTACTAGATACAGTTGGCTATCTTAAATATTATTGCCATTTGTATGTTATTTATAATTGAGAAAGTTATGTCTTGTACCAAAATAGTGTCGGGTTTAGAGTAATTCTAATGGATTATTGCCCAGTATTTGTCATTGCTATACAAGTTAATGGGTGCTGAAGGCAGAAATTGAGAGCTTTAAAAAGTGATTTTAAATGCTGATATCAGGAAAAAAGACCTGAATTTCTCAACCTCGGGGCGGGGGCGGGGGGCAGGGAGTTGGGGATTGTTGTGGGGACGAAATAGATACAGAAAAATACGATCCAGAAAATTTACACCACTTTGACACTCCCATAAAACTCATACTCTTAATTCCTAAGAAATATGCAAAAGTTTTCAATTATAGCTGTGCTGTTATTGAAAAGTTAATGCTTGATTAAAGTTGCTACCCTTGGAGGTTTTGAATTCCATATTTCTGGTGGAGAACCCAGAGTTAATAACATTTATAGATTTGCTTCCAAGACATTAACTTACTTTGATCATCTCGACAGTTACCCAGTAAGGTTAACCTCATTTTCCAGGTTTGGAAAGAAGTTAATAAACAAGTTTGTGGACATTGTTCCCTGGCTGTTACTACCTTTATACTTTGTTTTATGTAACAGATTTTCCTGTGGGGTCATATGTAAACTCTTTGTAAATTATTTTCAATACACTAATAATTCTCTATTTAAGATCTCAACAAACCATTTACCTATATTGTGAGGTCTGATTTTGTACCATGCTGTGTAAACACACATTTAGAAGAGATTTTTAGTTTGATTTTCGTGCAATTTTTTTTTTCTTTATAGAATCTAATAGCATATTAGGATACTTGAATTGAAAGAGCAGTATAGCAAGGTGATAGATGGCACGAATTCTTTATCATCAATGTTAAGGTAATAATCCTGGTTCCTAATAGAGTGACCTTGGCCAATTTTCCTTGACCTTTCTGAGCCCCAGTTTCTTCATATACAAAGTAGGAATAAAACAATTCCTTAGTCTTAGGATTGACTCAGATTCAGGTGCATTAATACATGGAAGGTGACTGAGCAAGAATAGGTTTGGTGAAAAATGAGTACCTGAGAAACAGTGTTTTAACTCTGAAATAAAATTAATGAAAATTACAAAGAAAATGTGAATTTTTATATTCTGTAATTTTAACAAATTGCAGTATAAAATATATTATTAAAAGGGTTATTTGAATTAATACATTTGATAGTCTGTGTTGTCACTTTGCATGCAGGTAATTCTGTTTACAAGTTGAAGTTGTTATTTACAAAGTGGACAGTTTCTTTTCACAGATTTTGAAAAACATAAGCAAGTTCAGTCCTTCATCTTTTAGTAGACTGATTTTCTCTTTTCTTTCAGTGTCTAGCTTAGTAAAATTTACTTCTGTCAAATACCTTAAACTGTAAATTGTGTAATTTTGGCTCTCCTTAAACATTACTCAAGAGTTCCAGTATGGTTTCCAGTTTGATAACTTTAATAAATGCAGGTGGTTACTTTTGTGTATACTGAACTGTTATAAGTATAAAAATAGATTGCAAAGGAACAATATCTGATTATATCCTTTCTTTCTATGAATATAAAAATAGGTTGCAAAATAATATCTGATTATATTTTTATATATCTTTTTGAAGAAATATGAGTAGATTTCAGAAATTAAGACAAATAGTTGAGTAATGGTTTAAAATAGGGTTAGGAAACATTTTTGTAAAGAGAGAGTAAATATTTTTGGCTTTGTGGACCATGTGGTTTCCCAGCTCTGCTGTGATAGCAGCAATAGACAATGTGGTCTGACTGTGTTCCAACAGAATTTTATTTACAAACTGGTGGGTACCATAGTGTGTTGACCCTTGGCTCAGAACATTCTAAGAATACTTACAGACAACAGCAGAAAATATATGACATGCTTTAAGGCTAATTTGTTTTGCTCAAGTGAGATGTCTTAGAAAATGTAGATCTTCAAGGGGAAGATTCCCAGAGACATTCTTGGGAGTCTACCAGGGACAGGGATCCAAAATTGATAAATGAGGCAACTCTTGAATGTAAAGTGATACTATTTCATTTTTGCTCCCCATTGTAATTCCCCAGTTACAAGGTGTTCTGGGGCTGGAAGGTGAGATTTCTGGAACAGTGGTTCTAAGTCTACTACTATCTCTGACTCTTGTCTTGGAAATATTTCATTTTAGTAGTGCAAAGCTACTGTTTTATTTTCATTGCATTTTATAAAAAAAATGTTCCTTTATGATAGGTGTTAAAACATCTGATAATTGACTTAATACAAAAATCAAGTTATGGTTGATGGCATTTAAGTAATGACTTAAACTGCGTTCCTGAATATGGTCAAACAAGTTGCTCTGTTTACTTGTAAATACTTATCAGTATTCTACTTGGCTGATGTTTAAATTCCCAATTTATTGTAATAAAATTATTCTTTACAGGTACTGAGAAGTCTTTCTCGTTTTGACTGGAGATCACAACATACAAAAACTGCCGTACAACGTGAGCCAGGATCAGGATTTAGTTTTGGTATATATTTTGTTTTGTGTTTTGACTTTAAGCTTGTATTTGTTATATATATATGAAACTTTTTTAAAAAGACTTTCTATTTCATTATTTATTTATAATTGGCTCCCACATGGCATATGGGATCTTAGTTCCC
>SJYC01018526.1:0-14131 GCA_006408675.1 Madoqua kirkii
AAGTCAGACAAATAATATAAGATCTCACTTATACATGGTATCTAAAAACCAAAACAAACCAACAAAACAAAATTAAAACACACTCATAGATACAGAGAACAAATGAGCGGTTGCCAGAGGAGGGAAGAGTGAGGACGAGTGAAATAGATGAAGGGAAGTAAGACGTAAAGCTTACACTTATAAAATAAGTAAGTCATGGGGATGTAATATACAGCATAAAGAATAGGGTCAATACAACTAATAACTTTGTATGGGGACAGATGGTTGTTAGACAGCACAGTGATCATTTTATAATGTATTAAACTGTTATATATGTGGAACTAACATAAGACTGTAAATCAATTATATTTCAGTCAAAAAGTCAATCATTTTCCAGAAGCTTTCTAAACACCTGGGACTATATAATAGATTTCATCCAACCAAATGGATGAGTATTTATATTTCTCCTCCCACTAGTAATAAGAGTATAGTGGACTACAGTTTTTCCAGCAGACTTATTAAGTGAGTTGAGGATACAAGGATTTTCACCAATTACAAATGATAGGAATGATCTTAAATACTTAATCATCGTTCCTTAATAGTGAAAGATCCAATAGGAAAAAAGAAGTAGAATACAAAACTGGGTTATTTGGTCATGTAATACTGCTTTTTCTTTCAAGGTCAACCCACATAAAAGGTGTGCCTAGTATAAAATTACAGTAGAATGACATAGAGAATCACACGATTAAAATAGCAATAAGAGAGAGTGTTTAGATGAGGCTTACTATATCAGACTCTTGAGACCAAAGAGCAGGTGTTTCTGAAATGGATAGATTGAAAAAAAAAAAAAAGGAAAAATCCAGGGATGAATTTTCAAACAGCCCTCCACAAATTCTAGTGCTTTTCAAAGCAACAGCTGTTTCAGGGGAAATAGTTTCTATCTCTATAGATGTGAACTTTCAACAGACACTTAAAAAAATTACAAGAACGGTTATGATGAGTTCACATAGATAGCAGCATCACTCAGAAAAGCATGACTTATACTTTAAAGAAGAAAGATCATTTCTAATTACAGGAAAGACAATTAAGTGCATGAGTCGGTTCAGTTCACTTCAGTTGCTCAATTGTGTCCGACTCTTTGTGACCCCATGGACTGCAGCATGCCAGACCTCCCTGTCCATCACCAACTCCCGGAGCTTACTCAAATTCATGTCCATTGAGTCAGTGATGCCATCCAACCATCTCATCTTCTGTCATCCCCTTTTCCTTTTGCCATCAATCATTCCCAGCATCAGGGTCTTTTCTAGTGAGTCAGTTCTTTGCAGCAGATGGCCAAAGTATTGGAGTTTCAGCTTCAACATCATTGGAGTCTTTCCAGTGAATATTCAGGACTGATTTTCTTTAGGATGGACTGGTTGGATCTCCTTGCAGTCCAAGGGACTCTCAAGAGTCTTCTCCAACACCACAGTTCAAAAGCATCAATTCTGCAGCGCTCAGCTTTCTTTATAATCCAACTCTCACATCCATACATGACTACTGGAAAAACCATAGCCTTGACTAGACAGACCTTTGTTGGCAAAGTAATGTCTCTGCTTTTTAATATGCTGTCTAGATTGGTCATAACTTTCCTCCCAAGGAGTAAGCGCCTTTTAATTTCATGGTTGCAGTCACCATCTGCAGTGTTTTTGGAGCCTCCCCCAAAATAAAGTCTGCCACTGTTTCCATTGTTTCCCCATCTATTTGCCATGAAGTGATGGGACTGGATGCCATGATTTTAGTTTTCTGAATTTTGAGCTCTAAGCCTTAAGGCTTAAAGTGCATGAGTAGGCTTATTTAAATGAGAAAAGGTGAAAGGGCATTGGTTTAAGGGACATGTTATTATTATTATGAGACTAGCAAGCTTCAAGGAGATATGAAAGCTGCCTGGGAGATATGAAAGCTCCCCAGGTAGGACTCAGAAAGCTGGTATCAATTTTGGTATTGTCACTAGGTGGCCCTGCGAAAGTGAAGCAGCCTTTGAGGCTACTTGGTTTATTGAACCCCTCTCACTGTCTGCTTTCCCAAACCCCTAAAAGGACCACTGAGCAGCCATCAGTGCATGGTACTGAATAAGAGCCCAGGGGTCAGGTGTCCAACAACTTTAGTTCAAATTCTGATTTGACCAAAAAGGTAGCTATGAGACCAGCACTCATGTAATTGACCTTTGCTTTTCATTGTTCTCATTTGCAAAGAGGGCCATAACCCTCATTATATATGGAATCAGTAAATGTATATTATACATTCCACTGGTAGTTCAGTTGTTAATTCATGTCTGACTTTTTGCGACCCCATGGACTGTAGCCCACCAGGCTCTTCTGTCCATGGGATTTCCCAGGCAAGAATACTGGAGTGGGTTACCATTTACTTCTCCAGGGGATCTTCCCGACCCAGGGATCAAACCCATGTCTCTTGCATCTCTTGCATTGGCAGGTAGATTCTTTACCACTGAGCCTCTGGGGAAGCCCACATGTTACACATTACATAGACTAAAAATTGGGTGTTCAAAAATTCAGTCTCCCTCTTCTTCTTTATCAGAAGGAAAA
Source organism: Madoqua kirkii (assembly GCA_006408675.1). Classification (NCBI taxonomy): domain Eukaryota; kingdom Metazoa; phylum Chordata; class Mammalia; order Artiodactyla; family Bovidae; genus Madoqua; species Madoqua kirkii. Next base: position 2,562 of record SJYC01018526.1, read on the forward strand.
TATTCTTGAAACAGTACTCATAAAGCTTGCTTACTTGTATGTCAGGCACTTAATTATTACCTACAATAATTCCTTTAGAAAGTTTTTATCATTACAATTTTACTGATCACAAAACAGCCTGGAGGGGATAATAAACTTGCTCAAATATTAAATAAAACCACAGAGCTTCTATTCTGTTCCATGTCTAATTTATTCCAGAATTCAGCCTTTAGTCACCACCATTTCTTGCCTTAATAAAAAACATATATATAAGATTTTGCATACATTACACATTTCACCTAAAAATTACACCATTAAAACACAGTCTTCATTTCCCTTTCCTAATCTTTAATTGAGACTGCTAGTTCAATGGTGCACACAGTTAGGTCCTTAGAGAGTTAAAACAATTATAAGCCTAGTCTGTCTGTGTGTTAGTCACTCAGTCATGTCTGACTCTTTGCGACCCCACAACTGTAGCCTGGCAGGCTTCTCTGTCAATGGAATTCTCCAGGCAAGAATACGGAAGTGGATTGCCTCTAAGGAATCAATAAATGAAATTTGCCAAGAAGTAAAATATTATAAATGTAGTTGCTATTAATTTTTACATAATTAATGGATCCTAGTTCCATCAGTAAGAAGTTTCATATATATTCTGCCTAATTTGATGGAGCTAAACTTCAAAAACAGATTAAGTCCTTTTTAGTTTTTCACCTCAAACAAAGATAATTAGCTTGAAATACAGAAGATGAGAATAAATCACAAATACTGTTATTTCAAAGACATTTTCTTTCACTTGATCCTGGTTTGCCTGATGTCTCCACACATAAAAAGTAATGTTCCATCTGTATGCAAGTTTTGCACATTTTGCTCAGAAATACCATTCTTATATTTTAGCCCCTAGATGGTAATTTTGAAGGTTTCATATCCTCTCATTTGACAGCTACTCAGTGATTGCTTGGAATCTCATGAGTATAAACAGCAAATAAGGAAATACAGTAAAACTGAGAAATATCATGAGGTCGAAGATGAAGTGAGGGAATTTTTCTTGATAAGCTTGAGAGAAACAGTGCAATTCTCCTTTCTGCATGGAAAGACTAAGTCCTTCTCCTGTGGCTTGGTTATGTCAATCTGAACTCTCACTGGCCTAGAAGGAGCCTCAAGAAGACACACTCATGTACTGAGGGTTTTGAGACATATTTTATGCAATATACCAGCACAAGCATCTGAGAAGTACTTGGAAAATGGAAATAAACATTTGCCAGCAAAATCCTAAGTATGCCTGGGAAGTTAGCAAAATTGTCTGATAGTTTGAACATTCTTTAGCACGGCCCTTCTTTGGAATTGGGATGAAGACTGATCTTTCCCAGACCTGCGGCCACTGCTGAGTTTTCCAACTTTGCTGACATACTGAGTGCAGCACTTTCACAGCATCATAGGATTTGAAATAGCTCAACTGGAATTCCATCACCTCCACTAGTTTTGCTTGTAGTGATGTATCCTAAGGCCCACTCGCATTCCAGGATGTCTGGCCCTAGGTGAGTGATCACACCAAGGTGATTATCTGGGTCATGAAGATCTTTTTTGTACAGTTCTTCTGTGTATTCTTGCCACCTCTTCTTAATATCTTCTGCTTCTGTTAGGTCCATACCATTTCTGTCCTTTATTGTGCCCATCTTTGCATGAAATGTTCCTTTGGCAACTCTAATTTTCTTGAAGAGATCTCTAGTCTTTCCCATTCTGTTGTTTTCCTCTATTTCTTTGCATTGATTGCTGAGGAAGGCTCTCTTATCTCCCCTTGGTGTTCTGTGGAACTCTGCATTCAAATGGGAATATCTTTCCTTCTCTTCTTTGCCTTCTGCTTCTCTTCTTTTCACAGCTCTTTGTAAGGCCTTCTCAGAAAATCATTTTGCCTTTTTGCATTTCTTTTTCTTGGGGATGGTCTTGATTACTGCCTCCTGTACAATGTCATGAAACTCCATCCATAGTTATTCAGGCACTCTGTCTATCAGATCTAGTCCCTTAAATCTATTTCTCACTTCCACTGTATAATCATAAGGGATTTGATTTAGGTCCTACCTGAATGGTCTAGTGGTTTTCCCTACTTTCTTCTATTTCAGTCTGAATTTGGCAATAAGGAGTGCATGATCTGAGCCACAGTCAGGTCCTGGTCTTGGTTTTGCCAACTGTATAGAGCTTTCCTATATTTGACTATAAAGAATATAATCAATCTGATTTTGGCATTGACCATCTGGTGATGTCCATGTGTAGAGTCTTGTGTTGTTGGAAGAGGGTATTTACTATGACCAGTGCATTCTCCTGGCAAAACTCTATTAGCCTTAAGTTACTCAGAAAGCCATAAAAAGAATGAAATAAAGCCATTTGCAACATGGATGAATCTATTATTGTCATACTGAGTGAAGCCAGACAGAGAATGACAAATATCATATGACATTTTTTAATTTGAAATCTAAATAGTGGTACAAATGAATCTATTTACAAAACATAAACTTAATCACAGATGTAGAAAACAAATATATGATAACCTAGGGGGAGAGGGCAAAGGATAAAGTGGGATTGATAGGTATACAATACTATACATATTGTAAAGTAGATAACTAATAAGAACCATTTGTATAGCACTACTCACTGAGTAGAGTGAAACTCTACTCAGTATTCTGTAAGGACTTATGGAAACAGAATCTAAAAAGAATGGATACTGTAGATGTATAACTGACTCATTGATTCACTTTGTTATAAGAAACAGAACACTATAAATCACCTACACTCTAATACCAAAATTGATTAAGACATCCCTCAGAATGGGAGAAAATAATTGGAAATGAAGCAATTGACAAAGGATTAATCTTCAAAATATAAAAGCAGTTTATGAAGCTCAATATCAGATGAACAAACAACCCAATCAAAAAAAAGCAGAGAAGACCTACACAGACATTTCACCAAAGAAGACATACAGACAGCCAACAAGCACATGAAAATATGTGCAACAGTGCTCATTATCAGAGAAAATGAAATCAAAGCTACCATGAGGTATCGCCTCACATGGGCTACCATAAAAAACCCTACAAATAAATGCTGGAGAGGGTGTGGAGGAAAAGGAACCCTCTTGCACAGTTGGTGGGAATGTAAACTGATACAACCACTGTGGAGAACAGTGTGGAGATTTCTTTAAAAACTAGGAACAAAACTACCATTTGAGCCAGGAATTCCACTACTGGGCATATGGCCCGAGAAAAGCATAACTGAAAAAGACACTTGTATCCCAATGTTTGTTGCAGCACTATTTACAATAGCTAGGACATGGAAGCAACCTAGATATCTATCAATAGGTGACTGGATAAAGACGTTGTGGCATATATACACAATGAAATATTACTCAGCCATAAAAGGGACATATCTGAGTCAGTTCTAGTGAGGTGGATGAACTTAGAGCCTGTTATACAGACTGAATTAAGTCAAAGAGAGGAAAACAAATATTGTATAATAATGAATATATATGGAATCTAGAAAAATGGTACTGATGAACCTATTCACAGGGCAGAATAGAGATGCGGAGGTAGAGAACAGACTTATGGACACAGTGGGGGAATGAGAGGGTGGGATAAATTGAGAAAGAATCACTGAAACCTACATTCCACCTGTAAAGCAGCGAGTCAGAAGTTCTTATGCTGTATAACACAGGGTGTTCAACCTGGTGCTCTTTGACAACCTAGAGGGGTAGTTGCAGTGAAAGTTGTGGGGAGGTTCAAGAAGGAGGGGATATATATATGCTTGTGGCTAACTCACATTGTTGCCTAGCAGAAACCAACAAAACATTGTATAGCAATGTCCTTCAATCAAAAATTAAAAACACAACATCTAGGAAGCTTGGAGGAATGAAAGTAAATTAGATTTATTTAGTTTATTTCTAATTTTCAAATATTCCATATCATTTTTATATTTCATTGTATAGTTAAGAATGTTAATATGGCACACTATAGATATACTGCATTTTTGTTTTGAATTTTCAATAGCTTAAATTTTTTTTTTTTAATGGTAAAAAGCTAGCACAATTTCTTGTTGATAGAATATTCAGGAGCATCCCTGATCCCTTTCTACTAGATGTCAGAGCACTCATTCCAGTTGTGACAACCAAAAATACCACCATGTATCTCCTGGGGGCCATATCACGCCCAGATTAAAACCACTGTTCTGGACTGAGGCACAGCATAAGGAAAGATCACTAGCACAATGTGTGGCACATAATGAACATTAAACAAACACTGACGTCACTGCTTACAACCATTTTGGATGCTGAGTCACTGCAGATGAATTGGAGGAAGCTTGGATGTGAATATTTCTAGTGAAAATCATTGTATGGTAGTTCTGCAAGCTTTCTTAGAAGGTTAGGTAATTATTTTCTCCTTTGGAATGGTTATCATCTGAGTACGGTTAAGAAAAAAATACAATTTGGTTTTGAGCATCTCAAGTGGACGTCTAGCCCTTAATTAAAACAAAAAAGTTGCGTTGTAATTTATCATTGTTTTTCCTTTTAATCAGTGGGGAGTCAATAAATAAATCCATACACAAGACTTGAAAATGTATCCTCAAATGTGATCCACGTGTTATATTTGTGAGAATTATAATTGATTGCCTGCCTATGGACACTTTTTTCTCCTCTTTTCCCTTTAAATATTTAAAGCCACACACACTTTGTCTAAAGAATCCATTCTGTCAAGAAAGCAAATAGAAAAGGTGAAGAAGAAAATTAGTGTAATAAGCATCATTTTCACTTCATTCTTTAAACATACGGCCACTCCAACAGCTTCAAACACACATGAGTTTCCCTGGGATCGGGGGCACCTGACACCTGAGGATGTGATGTGAACTACAGGCAGGTGTGACTCGGCTCTCCTCCATCAGAGAGCTCAGTGAGGACTGGCATCCCACAGAAGCATGGTGGACACGGATCTCAGAGAGAATTCTGCCTTTAACGCTGGGTTCAGAATAATGAATTGGAAACCTTAGTAGGAGAGGTAAAATGAAAGAAACAGGGAAGCAAGCCATAGTTCTGCCCACATTATACCGCAATGGCAGCTACTCCTATAACAGCACCATCAACAGCAACCATGTGTCAGCAACAGTGCCACAAACAGTGCCTATTTCTCTTACAAGAACTAGTGCCCACGCTGTGCACTTCTCTCCACTGCTCTAACTCGACAACCACAAGAGCCGTCACTGCTGCACGGCCACCGCTCAGCAGCTACCATGACAGCAACAGCTGCTCCTCTACAGCTGCTGCCGGAAAAAACAAGCAAAACACTATCCAGGAGTCACGCTACACCATGGTCTTTAAATAATCCAGTGAGTTAAACACTGGAACTCTGTTTTCCAAAATGGAGTCTTAGCCCTTGACTACTTGCGCTCACAGAATGCTGTAACCAGGGATCCAGGGAGTCTGATCAAGGCGTGAACCTGGATCTCCAGATCTATGAGGTGCTGCTGCACACAGTGACTGGAGGACTTCACCTTCCTGGAACCTGGTCAGCTCATTGCAGAAGGCAGAGGATAGATTAGACGATGTGCAAGCTATTTCCTCTTTTTTTTCCCTCAGATGAATTCTCTCAGCTCTCCAGGCTCACATGCCCATGTTCAAATGTGTCCCCGGGGTTCCCAAGGGGACAAATGGCTAGAAATGTGACTCAGGCCAATTTTTTATTTTTTTAACACCATTTGTCTTCTCCTGGCCAAGAGGCCAACACTGGGATGAGAACTGCCACTATCCAACCAAGGCTGACCACAGAGGGACCATTTTTATTTGCGTTTTGAAATTAAAAAATGATGACTATGGACACTCCATAAATCAGACATTCTTTAAAAACATGTTCCCTCAAGAAGAAAGCCTGAGGGAGGATGAGTGAATAGGCAGAACATGTTAAGGCCTGTTTGTAAATAGCAGAATTGGGAATGACAGTAACATTCCTGGTAATGTTTATAATAGCAACATTTTGGATACCACTTAAGTGTCCATCAGGAGGGTGCTGGTTACATACTGAATCCTCTCTACAACATCATGCAGCCATTAAAAATGTCTAGTTCTATATCTGACAGAGAATGGCACTCATTTAACATAAATGACAAGCTAAATTATTATCATAATCCCATTTACAAAAGAAAAGTATTCATTTTGAACTCTATATGATCAAACAAAAAATTAAAAAGATAGACGCAAAAACATAAATCACAGGTACCTCTTAGCAGTGAGATTACACTTGATCTGTATGTTTTCTGTATAAGTTTTAAGACATAAGCAGAAAAATGACATAAAGCTATTTCTCATTAAGGGTAAATTCAGATATAAGTGGCTACAATTACATATTAGTGTCTTTTTATATCTCATATCAACTTTGCAAATTGTAGATTTAATTTACACTGTACTAGAAAATCAGGCCTCTTTAAAATTTCAAATTTCCTATCTGATCCACCATGTTATTTGTTAGCCCTTGACTCAGAACACCTGATAGTTTCTAGAAAGTAAATCCCTCTGAAAGGAGATGTACTTGGATGCTGGGAGGTGCAAAATGATTCCACATGAGTTATCAAAAGCAGCTCATGTGAACAGCACTAGGGTAAGTGCTAAGCTGCAAAGGCAACTGCTTTGAAAGAAACAGAACTATTTGGATACATTCATTGTAAGGCATGAAGGAAGAAAAGTATTTTTTTTAAAGACATAAGGGAACAAATGGAAAGATACAGTCAGCTCCTTTTTAGTATCAGTATTATGTGATTTTCAAATTAAGTCCTTCCATCTCTAGCCTTGCCTCTCAGACCCAATTTGGCTGGCTGATCTATTTTCATCCATCAATTTTCTCTTTGATGAGGGTGCATTTTGGGCTCATCTTTTCCTAGAGGCCTGAAGACATTTTAATAGGATGAGTCAACAAGTGAACTTAATTGATCCTGTCGGGCCTTCCTTTATGCAAGGCTGATGTTGAGGGGCCGATGGCTCAGTCCTTTTCTGAAAAATGCATAACTCTAGAAAAATGCAATTCCATCTTATTTTCTTTGCTGAAGATATAGTCACTTATCTATTATTCAACACACAGTGACCAGAAGATTACAAGCATCCTCACTGTAAATGACATATTTTCCCAACACTGCCAGTTTAATCCTGGAACAGCACCTGGTGATTTATAGCAGCTGTTCTCCAAAGAGGTTCAGTGGCTTTCAGATACCTTCTCAGTTTCTCCCTGCCCCACCTTGAAAAAATCTTGGTGATGAGAGGGCAAGAAAGAAAACACTTTACATACCTGAGGATTAAGAACAACTCAATGCCAACATCAAACTTAGACATAACAGCCCAGCAAGATATTTTTTTCATGTGTCTCCCAATTCCAGTTCTGGCTGCCAGGGTTTGCTTTCTCCTCCATACTTTGTTAAGACTCAGTGAATTCCTTGGTGTGTCTTGAAAACATTCCTAAAACCAGTTCCCGGTGCCGAAGAAATTACCTGTCCCCAGCCCCCAGTCAACACAACACGGCAGAAAGGGACTCCCTCACTTTCCTATCCCTTGACCCTTCTTCCCGTGTGAACCGCACTCCTGGCACTAGAACCACATCGGCTCTGTCTCCCATTTGCTTTCTGACATCTCTTCCCTTTTCCCATTCATCATTCTTAGCTAACGATCAAGGCGTTTTCCGTCTTTGAGAAGATTAAAGAGTTAACAAGAGGACTTCCACAAACTTCCACCGCGACACTGACTCACCTTCATCGCCTTCTTGTCATCACGGTAGGCAAGCGGACCACACTTTTGTCCCAAGGCCACAACTCCTCATGCACACGAGCCGGTCCTTGTTCTCACCCTCATAAGTGTGCTCAGCAGCTCATGAGTCTCTCCTCCTACGTCATCAGAGCGTCCGTTTCTTCTTAGATTGCTCCCAGCTTCATAAAACTACGGACATTCTTCCCACCCTAAAAGTCTCCTGGATCCCATTGCTCTTTCCCTCCAAAGCATCACTTTTTGGGTCTACTTGAGCAAAACTCTCAGAATTGTTAATGCAAACACGCATCACATGCAGCACTTTGGCTCTCAAACAGTTCAACCAGTCTTTCCAGGCTTTTGCCCATCCATGCCACTGCTTTGAATGCATTCTCAATGATGTCAGCAATGAATTCCTTGTTCTCTTGTCTCATAACCTCTTCGCTAGTCTGGCTTTTCCAGTCTTTGATCCCCATAAAATATTTCAAACTCTGCAACGTGATGTAAGTCAAATCATGTCACATCTCTGCTCAAAACACGTTCATAGTTTCTGTCGATGAAAACAGTCAACACACAATTGTCCAGGGAGTTTGTAGTTTCCTTGGTTCTCACTGCAGCAAAAATTTGAAGTGATGAATGGGCCAGTGTTACGGCTGGGTGTTACAGCTGTTTTATTTGGCAAGCAAAGGAAAATACATCCTCGAGGAATGAGGGTGGGCCAACCCAAAAGACACTAAGAGAAGCCAGCGGCTCAAATTTGGCTTCTCTTTTTATGTTTTTTCTCCTCCCCCTGAGCCTGCGCTATGTAAATTGGGCTAGCCAGGAGGGCTATTTGTTTCGCATGAGGCTCTCACTGTGGTCCTGGGCCCTTCCTTGGATCTATTTTCGTGGGCTTTTCCCATCTTTGTCTTTTAGCCACTGCCAGTCTGGATTCCTTTTTCCTATTCTAGGTACCTACCACAATCAATAATAAGATCAGAAAAGGCTGTTCTTTGAGCCAAACTACTGTATAGTCAAAGCTGTTGTTTTTCCATTAGTCATGTACACATGTGAGAGTTAGACCATAAAGAAGGCTGAGCACTGAAGAATTGATGCTTCTGAACTGTGTTGCTGGAGAAGACTCCTGAGAGGCCCTTGGACAGCAAGGAGCTCAAACCAGTCGATCCTAAAGGAAATCAACCCTGAATATTCATTGGAAGGACTGATGCTGAAGCTCCAGTACTTTGGTCATCTGATGCAAACAGTCCAATTTCCCTGATGCTGGCAAAGACTGAGGGCAGGAGGAGAAGAGGGTGATTGAGAATGAAGTGGTTCAGTGCCATCACCGACTCAGTGGACATGAGTTTGGGCAAACTCCAGAAGATAGTGAAAGACAGGGAAGCCTGGCATGCTGCAGTCCATGGGGTCACAAAGAGTTGGACATGACTGAGCCACTTAACAGCAACTGAAGACTAGGCTGGAAGGCCACTTTCCAGATGACTCTGAGAAACTGCTCCTGAGAAGCCTGGTTTTATATTTTGTCGGAACAAAGAATATTAAACAATCAGGGTTACATTTCTTTAAAGTTAAGAAAAAAGAACAGCAAACAGATTTGCATGTATACAGCGAGTCAGTATAGCCATGGCACCTGGGAAGGGACTCCTATCATCAAAGGAATACCAGCAGTATCTTCCTGGTGTCCCGGGAAGAGAGGCATTTAATTTTCACTTTTTAACATGGATGTTCTTTACTTTTGGTCAGGATGTCCTTTTCTCTAATAATTAAAGTAGATGTACAATGTATGTTTGATACGCTACAAGCAGACTCTTTTAATTAGCATAAAATTCAAGTTAACTCACGTATAAGCCAGAATGACTTCCTTACATTGCAATATGTGAAAATTTCTTTTATCGCTTCGCATTGTATGGAGTCCATAAAATTTTATGTAAGATTCTATGTGATATTCTTCCCACCTCACCCCCACATTTACTCTTAACTCTCTCCCCTTGTCTTCTCTCTCTTGCTCATTCTGCTTCAACCATGTCATCTCCTTGGTACTTGTTCAATAAATCAGGCGCACACCCTCCTCAAGGCCTTTGCACTGGCTGCCCTTGTCCTGATCTGCTCTTCCCCTAGATGCCATGCTGGAGTATTTTTCCTCCAATCCTCCGGGTGCCTGCTCACATGTTACTCTCTCACTGAGGTCACCTGGTCTACCCTACTGTCTCCACTCCTGGGATTCCCACTCTACCACTCCCCTCTCCCCATTTAGCTTTGATGTTTTCCCATGTCATTTACCACATTTCTTTATACTATATAATTTACTTATTTATTATGTTTATTGCCTGTCTCCCCCAATAGAATGAAAGCTCAATGAAGGAAGTGATATTTTCTAACTTTTAGAAGAAGCCTGGTTTTATATTTTGTCGGAACAAAGAATATTAAACAATCAGGGTTACATTTCTTTAAAGTTAAGAAAAAAGAACAGCAAACAGATTTGCATGTATACAGCGAGTCAGTATAGCCATGGCACCTGGGAAGGGACTCCTATCATCAAAGGAATACCAGCAGTATCTTCCTGGTGTCCCGGGAAGAGAGGCATTTAATTTTCACTTTTTAACATGGATGTTCTTTACTTTTGGTCAGGATGTCCTTTTCTCTAATAATTAAAGTAGATGTACAATGTATGTTTGATACGCTACAAGCAGACTCTTTTAATTAGCATAAAATTCAAGTTAACTCACGTATAAGCCAGAATGACTTCCTTACATTGCAATATGTGAAAATTTCTTTTATCGCTTCGCATTGTATGGAGTCCATAAAATTTTATGTAGATTCTATGTGATATTCTTCCCACCTCACCCCCACATTTACTCTTAACTCTCTCCCCTTGTCTTCTCTCTCTTGCTCATTCTGCTTCAACCATGTCATCTCCTTGGTACTTGTTCAATAAATCAGGCGCACACCCTCCTCAAGGCCTTTGCACTGGCTGCCCTTGTCCTGATCTGCTCTTCCCCTAGATGCCATGCTGGAGTATTTTTCCTCCAATCCTCCGGGTGCCTGCTCACATGTTACTCTCTCACTGAGGTCACCTGGTCTACCCTACTGTCTCCACTCCTGGGATTCCCACTCTACCACTCCCCTCTCCCCATTTAGCTTTGATGTTTTCCCATGTCATTTACCACATTTCTTTATACTATATAATTTACTTATTTATTATGTTTATTGCCTGTCTCCCCCAATAGAATGAAAGCTCAATGAAGGAAGTGATATTTTCTAACTTTTAGAGCAATTCTTAGCATAGTACATGCTCAGTAAATCGATCTTGAGTAAAGGAACTTGTGGCAAAATGACCAAGAGTACTCTATGGAACTGGGAATTGGGTCTCAAGGATCCTGTAAAAACTGAAAATTCAATGACTCTGTACATGATTACTAAGTTGTGGTCTCTGGAGGCGGGCCCTGAGAATCTGGTTGGTTCTTATGCATAAGGATTTCTTCTAAGTGATGCTTCCAAGAAGGCTAAGGGGCCAGAGTTAGTTCCAGGATTCTAAATGGCTATTCTGTAGCAAACCAAGGAGAGGTTGGCCACTCAACTAGGTTGACTAGGCCAATAATTTTGAAATTAGGTCCCTTTTGCTCCCTAGGACATACTTGGCAATGTCTGGAGACATTTTAAATTGTCCAAATTGAGGTAGTAGGGGTAGTGGGAGAGGCATGCTCCAGGTCTCCAACGAGTAGGAGATCTAAGAGCACACTGAGGAACTGGGCTTGACCAATGAGCATCTTATTCTCTTGATGACGGTGACTGCAGCTAAATCAATAGAAATTCTGGGATTTTTTTTTTTTTTTTTTTT
>SJYC01018529.1:0-12422 GCA_006408675.1 Madoqua kirkii
TCTTTGCAATCCCGTGGACTGTAGCCTGCCAGGCTCCTCTGCCCAGGGGATTTTCCGGGCAAGAATATTGCAGTGGGTTGCCATTGCCTTCTCCAGGGGATCTTCCCAACCCAGGGATCGAACCTATGTCTCCTGCATTGCAGGTGGATTCTTTACTGTCTGAGACACCAGGGAAGCCAAACTCAGGGATGGGTGTCTGTTTAAAGGGAGAGATGTAAAGATCTGAGGGGACAAAGGGAGGACGGCCATCTGCACGTGGAAGCAGAGATTGAGGTTATGTAGTTGGACGTGGAGGATTGCCAGGACTTGCACTAGAGGACAGGAAGAGTCAGGAAGATTGCTTCCTCCTCCTCTAGAGCTTTCAGAGACGGAGAACCTTGCTGACACCTAGATTCTGTTCGTCTAGCTCCCAGAACTGTGGAGAATGCCCTTCTATCATTTTGACACCGATTTTGTGATACTTTGTTACCACAGCCCTAACAAACAAACATGAGAACCAATAGTGGATTCTGGGGAAAAAGATTTCAATATGTATCAGGCAAAAAACAAAAACAAAAACAAAACCCAAAAACAAAAACACTTTTTATGACCAAAAAGTTTCAACAAGAAAAAAGTTCAAGATTTAATCTCTGTAACATATCTCAGGGCTTTTGATATAAAATTATTAGTGCACTCAGACCTGTCATTGGATAAATGTTCTATTGCTGAGAGTATTTCAGGGATCAAGCAGTGTGGGGTCTCTGGAAAACTAAGTGAAGCAAAGTGATTATCAGTGGTTCCAGAGGTGCAGACATATTTAAAGAGCTGAACAATTTATTTTTGTACCCAAATATTCCTATTGGAAATCAACCCTTATATGTGTGTGCACATAAGATATGGGAATTGAGTAGGGAGGCATGTGTTATTTACCACTAGCTCCACCTGGGAAGCTCTTTGCATCCAGTCTATCCTGAAAACACTCAGATCAGACTTTGTACACAGATCATTGCACTGAATCACTCCGGTCAAGATGGCTATGGTTCTGTCTTGCCAAATCTTACTCAACCTGTTAGCACAATCACTTGTGAAATGGCTAATCACTTCTTTGAAACTCTTTCTTTCTTATGTTTCCAGGATACCCACAACTGGTTTTTCTCCTATTTCATTGGTTGCTTCTTTTTCAGTCTTGTTTGTTTGATTCCGTTCCTCTGACCTCTAAATGGTAGGGCTCAATCCCTGAAACTCTTCTTTACTCTCTCTATACTTAGTTCCTAAGAGCTCTCATCTGGTCGCCTGGCTTTAAACACCATCCATTAAATTGCTGTCTCCTGTATTTGTCTCTCCAGCCTTGAACTTTGCCCTGAGCACTGGGCTCACATACAGAAATGCTTCTTTGGCATCCCCTCCCTGCAGCTTCCTAATAGGTACCTTGCATGTATCCACCCCTTGGAGCAGAACTCATAATTTTCCTCCCCCTCTGCTCTCTAGCCAGCTTGTACAGGTTGCATTCTGTGGAAATAAACACTGAGGAAAGAGGCTGGTGAGCAGGGCATTGACTAGGGATCAGCATCTGTGGACATGAAGGTGGAGAGGGAGTGAGAAGTGGGGTGAAGAGAGCAAAGAGAGAAGCTGGGTTGTGAGGCAGGCCCAGCAAAGTCTTGGCTCACTGGGTGGTGAGCTCTGCAGTGTGCTGGACCCGTTAGAGTTGTCCCAGAGTTGTCCCAGGTTGGGCCAGGTCTTTATCTTCCCACTACATCAGTCATTGCTGTGGGCTGCCCTCAGTGTCCCCTTGGCTGAGGCAGCTCTCTGTAGCTAAGCAAACCACAAAGACATTTGAGCTCTCATCTGGTCGCCTGGCTTTAAACACCATCCATTAAATTGCTGTCTCCTGTATTTGTCTCTCCAGCCTTGAACTTTGCCCTGAGCACTGGGCTCACATACAGAAATGCTTCTTTGGCATCCCCTCCCTGCAGCTTCCTAATAGGTACCTTGCATGTATCCACCCCTTGGAGCAGAACTCATAATTTTCCTCCCCCTCTGCTCTCTAGCCAGCTTGTACAGGTTGCATTCTGTGGAAATAAACACTGAGGAAAGAGGCTGGTGAGCAGGGCATTGACTAGGGATCAGCATCTGTGGACATGAAGGTGGAGAGGGAGTGAGAAGTGGGGTGAAGAGAGCAAAGAGAGAAGCTGGGTTGTGAGGCAGGCCCAGCAAAGTCTTGGCTCACTGGGTGGTGAGCTCTGCAGTGTGCTGGACCCGTTAGAGTTGTCCCAGAGTTGTCCCAGGTTGGGCCAGGTCTTTATCTTCCCACTACATCAGTCATTGCTGTGGGCTGCCCTCAGTGTCCCCTTGGCTGAGGCAGCTCTCTGTAGCTAAGCAAACCACAAAGACATTGTCAGCTGGCAGAGTGCATCTCTGACTCAGTAACTCTGTTGTGACTAGGAACACTTTGGGTTTTCGTGGCTGAAGGACTGAGTGTGTGTGCGCACACACACACACACACACACACACACATATTCTAGAGCGTATCACCTTCATGGTTTAGTTTAACATGCAACTCATGAAGGGAGAATCCAGGTATTTTGCTAATTTTGGCTATTTTATCCCAAGCTGCAAGCACGCTTTGTATAACATCTGGACACTTTCCCCCACTCATTCTGCATTCACTACACTTGTGATCTCCTCAGTGCCACTACCTGTCACCCTATTTTATTTTAAAGAGATTTTTAAAGGCCTACTTATGACACTGACACTTTGCAACTGTGAGGGTCATATCTCCAAAAAGAAATACTCACGATTAAAAGACAAGCAGAAATTAAATGTAAAAAATTAACCTTACAAGTATCTTAAACTAACACTGGCTGAGTCTTTCAGGCTTGGTTTTCCCTAATTGGTGCTTGGTAGTTCAAAAGAAAGGACTTTAGTAACTTTTATGAACTTCTACTGGAAGGTGACTCCCTATTTTCTGAATGGTGAATTTTGAAGAAAATACCTTGCCTTATATTCAGGCACATATGCTATTTAAGACTATATAAAAACCAGATTGATTGGTCACAATGGTTGAAATAAACCTTATTGTATTTACTGAAGTCAATTTCTCGCAAGTCCAAACAACAAAATCACTTTTCTTCAAAGCAACACTTCTTGAGAAAAATCCTGCATTCCTGTTTCACCTCTATTTCATTTGTCACTTAAAGCCCCTCTTAGAAACACAAACATTTCATAGAACAAGTGACAGACCCTTAATTCAAGGCACAGATTTAGTATTCCCACAATACACGGGCCCAGGAAACCAATTTCATATTTTATAACCTGCTTTTAGAAAACTTGGCCTATCCCCTTTTCTTCTGGAGTTGGTTTCCTCATCTATGACGTTTGGGTTTTCTTCTGAACTCAAGAAATAATAACTAGAATGCCGGGGGCGTGGGGGTATTCCTGTCTTTAGCACAGGTCTCTGAAGCCCACACAGACTGCAA
This sequence comes from Madoqua kirkii, assembly GCA_006408675.1. Lineage (NCBI taxonomy): Eukaryota > Metazoa > Chordata > Mammalia > Artiodactyla > Bovidae > Madoqua > Madoqua kirkii. The sequence continues at coordinate 3,456 of SJYC01018529.1, forward strand.
CTGTGTTCTAGCGGAAGTTAAGGATATTTTTGCCACCTCATTCTGCCACCTCACAATTTGTCAAGACATCAGAAGTAGATGAATATAGAATTGAGAAATGAACATGTAGAGCTGAACGAGATCCAGATTAGTAAGTTTTGTATTTAGAAAGTTCAACAAATGAAAAACTTTTAAGCTGTTCTCTATTTTTTTTTAAACTTCCTACCAAAATAAATAATTTTTCAAAGTTTCATTCCTGTGCTAACCCCAACTTCACTCTGCTTACTATTACTAAAAACTTACAAAGGGATTATTATAAAAAAAGGAATTGGTAATATGGTTTAACTTTATCATATGATCTCCTAAGATGGCCTGAGGTTATGTGGACCACTATACAGCCTGCCTGGGGGTCATCAATGCGCAGCCTCCTTTTCAATGGCTTGTCTCTCACTTTCTTTCTCTCCCATAACAGCTTCTGGTTTTAAAAATTGAGATGAAGATTATTATAAAACAACCCAAGGAACAGCAGCTATTTATAAACTATATATGGTGTTTCAGGGTGATATGTATAAACTTTCTCTTGTGAAGTGAACATTGCTACTAAGCCCATTTTCCAGATAAGAAAACAGAGACTTAAAGAAGTTAAGAAACTTCACAGACAAGGCTATTTAAGTGGTAGGCCTGGCCCACCTGCCAAAACCCATGCTCTCGACCTCTGCATATTGCCCCATACTCAGAGCTAAAATGCACTCAGCAGTTTCTCTGTTCCAGCTGCCTCATGATCAAGATAACAAAACGGAATTCCAGAAAGGTAGAGTGACTCATTTGAGGTCCCACAAGAGCTGACACATCACAGCCTGGATCTTTCCTGTTTTCAGTCCAGTGGTCCAGGTATAATATGATACCGCCTCCAACATGATTAGGATTCTGAAACATGGGACTCATTGCTCACCTGGCTTTTGACTAAAAAATAATAGCAATTTCAGTAGAGTTATGTATAGGCAGACACTCAGGAGAGAGAGGAGTGACTATGTAGTTCCAGCTACTTTTCAGCTTCTTTTAACTCATTTCCATCAGGCTAAATTGGCACTCTTCAGTGACGCCTATATAAAGCGCTGCCATTGATTTGTTGCCGTAACTGTTCGGATATTCGAGTATGACCAGGAGGAAGTCACTTTTGAGCATCTCATCCTTTAGGACTTTGCTCTAACGTCATCCATTATGCTTGTTTAGAAAGTAAGACCAACTACAGTGGTCTTTTTCAGAGATATTTCATCTGGGTGCTGATTTTTCAAGGATATATAGACCTTTTTCTCCCTCTGAGCTTCCTTATTTGTTCCATCCAATATGTATCTATTTATCTAACTATCATCTGTTTAACTATGTGCAATTATATTTTTCTGTCTGTACTTGCCAGATGAGAAAACCAGATTCACACACCAAGCCAAGTATGGGAGATAGAAGAACTGAAGTCTCACAGACTTCATAGTTGATTTTCTGCACACTGATTCACCTATGCTTTTTCTAGGCTTTTTCGAGAACTGATTATGTTGCAGAATTTCAGAACCACTTCTGAAGGACAACCACCAAACCTGCAAATTAATAAAATTAACAAGAACAGTGACTCCATGCAGTGATGGCACAAGGGGCAATCTTACACTGTGTGCCACAGATTTTCATCTACAAAAGTCTTCTAAAAGATTGCCTGGCAGGAGTTTCAGTTCTTATTTGCAATGGTATTAATGCATACTACTTTTCTTGGATGAAAACAAATGATTGCGTTGAAGAATAATTTGCCACTTCTTCTTGTGGAGTTTGATAGAACTATTCAAAGCCATGTGATCAATGAATTATTTATAAACTACAGAACTAACATTTGATAGCAATGCTATTGTTAAGGGTCTGTCAGACTTTCCAATAGAGCTTGGCTTAATTTTTTTTTTCCCCTTTCTGAATGTGGATCACTTGCCTATTTTAAATTGTAACAAGGGGAAACTTGGTGGAGAGAATGATATTTTATAGCAAAAATAACCAACGGCTCAGTAGATAGCAAAGAAAATTGCCCTCTCCCCAGTCACATTTAAATTCCTAGGCACACAATGTTTGAAGGTAAAGAAGTTGGAATAAGCATATATTTCTTCTCAACATAAAACCAAGTTGGTTTATTATCAAGGAGAATGATACAGTATGTTTTCACATAAAATTTAACATAAGGTGAATATACAAATAAAATTCTAGGCAAACTTATTCTTATACTACTCGTTTCACATTTATAAGGATAAATGTCCTCTGAAAGAGTCACATCTACCCCCTAAATTCTCTCAAGGCAGCATTCCCTAACATCCACATTTCTGAACACCTTGAACTGCCCATTGTTTAGGCTGCAGAAAATGTGATGCCTACGGCCATGACTGACGTCAACTGCAGCATAATCACCAGCCTCTTAGCTGCTGAACCTGCCTTGACCAAAGTGTTATTAACCCATTAGTTGTTCATGCCCTGGTCTCCATTGAGGATGTACTCTACTACTCCCATTTTATAGAAGGACAAAGATAATGTTAAAAGTTACATGGCCAGGACCGGAAGCAATGTCTAAATTCTACTTTAAATCAATTTAACCATTGTTCTAGGTACTGTGGAGAAAGATACCATAGAGATGATGGGAGAAGAATAAGATATGACTTCAGTGCTCATTAGCTCACTGGGTCAGCCACAACATTTTCTCTGTTCTCTAGCTGTATCTCCATATCTATTTAGATAGGTATGGATACAAATCTTTTGTCTATCTATGTATCTATCTTTCTATCTGTCTTATCTTTCCAGAATAAAGTATCTAGTTCCTAACCTTAAAGCCACAGATGTTCAATGAATAGTAGGGATAAATAGAATTTGGACTTAAAGGCCAGGCCCTGGGAGTTGGTTAAAAAAAAATTTTTCCATGTACATTAGAATGAACTGGGTTTTAGTTGTAAGTTAAATAAGTTCTAGAGCTGTAACATACAGCATGATGATTTTAACATTCCTGTATTTTATATTTGAAAGTTGCTGAAAGGGTAGATTTTTAAAGCTGTCATTATAAGAAAAAATTGTAACTATGTGAGGTGATATATATTAATATATTCATTGTGGTAATCATTTTGCAACATATGCATACATTAAATTATTATGTTTTACACTTAAACTAATAGAACTTGATAAAACTGGAAAATAAACACTAAAATAAAATACTAGCTCAACACTGAAAAAAAAGAATGAACCAGGTTTCCCTCATTGTTCCTCAACCCACACTCTGAATCAAATCATACCAGATCTGCTGAAACTTACACTAGAGATAATTATTAATTCTTATGTGCCACTGAGACTTTGTGGTAACTTGTTATGCAGCAGAAGCTGACTAATACACTAGATGTGAAAAATATATCCACTTATTTCCTTCCTGCAAACACAGAATTTGTAAATATGTCATAAACACAACAATACTAAGAAGTGACTTTGTGTCATGGTAGTTATTAGGGAGACTGGTTTGGGGCTCTGATAATTTTTTTTTTTTGCCATATCAGTTATCCTAGATTGGTCTGAGAACATTTATTCTGCCTGAGGACTCACATACAGTATCTGCCAGTTTCGTGGGGGAGTGAGAGAGAAAGTGATTTTAGCACCCCTTACTTGCTTGCTTCTCCATAAAGCTATCCATAGTTGATGAATAATGATAAGGCTCTTTTGAATAATTCACATTTTTTTTTTTTAGAGAGAGAACCTGACTTTTTGAAATCTGATTAAATGTGTCTTGCTTTTAGCTGAATGTATACTAGTTCTAGTTTAGCCATAAGAAAGGAAACGTTTGTCAGATTAGGGAAGGTAATGGATGAGACTGTAAAAAATGTGTTTGCCAGAAAGCAAATGAAAGGTAATATATAGGAATGGTGAAAGCATTCAGCACTGGACTAAAATTATAGCCTCACTTACTTACAATCCATGGTCTTTGCCTACAGACTGAATTAAGTAACACATTTACTCATTTCCACATCTTGTATAAATAGCTGCTGTAAGGCCCAGGGATCGAAAAATAAAACAGATTTTGTTCAACTTTCTGTCCCTAGTACATGGCTTCAAGCCTGATACTAAGTATATGCTCACTAAGCCTTTTAAAAATAGATGCCTAGGAGCCAGAGTGAACCTCTGAAAATCCAAGACCTGTTCTGTCACTCCTCCATTCAAAATCTTTCTGTGGCTTTCACATCACCAGAGATGAACAAAAAAGTCCCTGTGATGACTTCAAAGCCCTACGTGGTCTGACCTTGAACTCCTATTCTAACCGCATCAATTCTTCCCTAGCCACATGGTTCTCCTCCTGTTTTTCAAACTCACTAAGCTTACTTCTGTTGCAGAACCTTGGTACTTTTCACCTCCTCTACCGGAACTGCTCTTCCCTTGAATATGTGCATGGTTCCCTTTCCTGCTTCCCTGAGGTCTTTATTCCAATATTTCCCATTCCATTTGACCTTCCCTGGCCACAGGAGATGCGAAAAATTACAACTCCCTGCCTCACTCTCAAGCATTTCCTGCTTCCATGGACAGGTTGTTAATCAATTTTTTCCTTGTTCTCATGCAATATAACAATAGATATGGATATATTTGTCTCTCTCTCTAGCTAGGCTGTAAGCTTATTCTAATGATTAAATTCTTCTATTTTTTGGTTTATTGCTAGATCTTAAAACAGTACTTAACAGAGAGCAGTCACACAATACCTCTTTGTTAGCGATGGAGTGGCAGTTTATGCTACATGTTGGGTGGTTCCATGAACAAAGAGATATGCACCTTGGCAATGGAATCTGTTGCCTCAGCTTAGGACCAGGACTGTCTGTCTCCACAGCCCTCACCTGAAAGGGATGCTGGTTTTAAGAGAGGTGGAAGGTGTGTAGGAGATAATTCTTCAAGTTGTTTGTGATGATCTAATATTGACAACTGGAATAATAAACCAACTTGGTGCTAATGTGCAGTGTAGAGGTAGCAAGTGTGTGTTAGCTCTGTATCACAAAATCAGCCTGCATCTTTGTACTGGTCAATGGGGAAGAGCCAGATAACTGCTGTGATTTATTAACTGTGTCTCCCTAATTAAGATAAAATATTTGATGCACTAATATTTCCTCTGTCTGCTGCTTGAGCTTTAGGAATAAGAAATCCAGTGACAGATAGGCTCTCCTAGATTCTGATGAATTCTTTTAGGGGAGGGAATTTTTTTAATTGGAGGATAATTGCTTTACAATATTGTATTGATTTCTGCCGTATAACAGCGTGAGTCAGCCATAGGTATACATATGTTCCGTCCCTCTTGTGCCTCCCTCCCTGCTCCCGCGGTATCCCACCCCTTTAGACTGTCATCACAGAGTATCGGATTCAAGCTCCCTGCATCATACAGTAAATTTCCACTGGCTGCCTAATTTTACATATAGTAACGTATATGTTTCAACGCTGCTCTCCCAATTCATCCTACCCTCTCCTTTCCCTGGCTATGTCCACAAGTCTTTTTTCTATGTCTGGATCTCTGCAGGGAGGGGCTTTTAAAAAGCTGATTCTTTTCTGATGCAAAGAAGTAGGGAGAGACATCTAGAAATTCTGAGCTCTGGAAGAGATTGCAGCTGTTTCTTTGCCATTACAACCAGCCATGAGAGTAAGACCCTAAGAACAAATGTTACTTCACTGGCTCTTCCTGAATGGGAAAGATGGAAGCTCAAGTAAATGATTCAGAAAGTGGCATTAATGTAGCTTGTCCAGGTGAAACCAGACCCAGTGGGAAGGGACTACAGAGCATTGTCTACCTTGAGTATCTCCCATCAGTTTTATCTTTATCTATCTCTATTAAATACACATTCATACATCCTGTATGAATATTTGGATCAGAGAATGTTTACATCTGATAAAGCAAATTTGTGAGGTAAAGAAAACTGAAATACACTCAAATAAACAAAAGCAGTTTTGAAATAATCCAAATGATAGGGTATAAAATCAATAGGAATGGAATATATTAAAAAAATTCTAGTCTATAAAATCCTGGTGCATAGGGGAATCCAGTGAAGTGCAAACACATATGTTGAATATTGACAATGCATGGGCAAGATGCATCAGAGATATTACCTAGCATAATTCTCTCCTTCTAAACTCATTAAGCAGGTAATAACTTCATTTATTGATGAGCATTAGAAGGTTGATATAAGTTGACTGAATTATTATAATCCTATTTTTTATCAATTACTAGACACTTGTAGTGAAGCTCAGTAACTTGTCCAAAACCAAATAGTTGGAAATGGCAGAGCCATGATGTAAACCTGGGTCCTTTTCCTCCCAAGTCCTTGTCACTATGCTCCATCACCTCACTGGCAGCATGAGAGGATTGACTTGACAGTACCTCAAAGAAATTCAGTAATACACAGAATATAATCCTTTGTAACACTCATTTCCCCAAAATGACATTACTGGAAAGCTCAGAGGTTCTACAAGATTTGTGTATAAATTCAGCACTTGCCCACATCTTTGACTTTGTATCCTATTTTATTTAACTCTCCAGCTCAATACTACTCCTCACAAGATTTCCTATCTCTGTTTTTTTGCACGGATATTATTCTTCCACATGGATGCCTCAACTTTCAAACCAAATGTTACATATTTTCCAAAACCTAGATAAAATGCGTGTGTTCTCTGAAGCCATCCTACACTTACTCAGGAACTGAGATACTTGTCACTTTATACACCTCACTGGGATCCAGCCTTTTTTAATCTTTTTTTCTGATGTATTGCTATGATGCATAGAAGATGCCCAGTACACGGTTATAAAATGAATGTGCGAAAACAGATACAATGCTATACTCTGCAAGAAATATGAACCAGAGCTGCTTTTGTGGCCAACATCTCAGATCAGCAGCTTGGAGAGGAGCCAGCTCTACTAAGAACTTGGCTTTGTGTGGGCCCCTGGCCTCATCCCTTCCGATATTCATGTATGTCCTTTGAAGAACTCTCGCACTTGTTATTAAGGAGGTACAGGTAAAATAGTGAAGATAATTTACAAAGATGGGATTTTTTTTTACCCAGAGCTAAACATCACATGTATTAAGTGATGTTTTGGCTGTCATGGTTTACAACAACACATGATACAGAATTCAGAGAAATATTCTTTTCCTAGAAGCACAAGAGGCAGTTTTTCAACAGGGAAATAATGCCAGCATATGAGTCATGCGTTATAATCCCAGATATGCTATTTTGGGCAATCACTTAATCTTTCACAGAGCTCAATTTTCTCATTTATAAACAAAATTAATCATATATTTCTGCCTATTTTGGAGGGTGATTTCAGGAATCATATGAAAGATATTATGTCAGATATATTCTGTATAAGCATAGTTTAATTTTTGACTAAGTAACAAAACCCCATAACTTAAGACAATCATGACCCCATAAACCCCAAAATTAAGCAACCAGCCCATTAGCCATCTGGGGTTGTATGGGTGGGAAGAGAATATTTAAATCTATCACAAACTAAATTTCTTTTAAACAGGGCACTATCTTATTTCTGAAGTTGCCTATTACTAGAATATTATAACAGGCTGTATATTGTCACCCTGCTTATTTAACTTCTATGCAGAGTACATCATGAGAAACGCTGGACTGGAAGAAACACAAGCTGGAATCAAGATTCCCAGGAGAAATATCAATAACCTCAGATATGCAGATGACACCACCCTTATGGCAGAAAGTGAAAAGGAGCTAAAAAGCCTCTTGATGAAAGTGAAAGAGGAGAGTGAAAAAGTTGGCTTAAAGCTCAACATTCAGAAAACGAAGATCACGGCATCTGGTCCCATCACTTCATGGGAAATAGATGGGGAAACAGTGGAAACAGTGTCAGACTTTCTTTTTTTGGGCTCCAAAATCACTGCAGATGGTGACTGCAGCCATGAAATTAAAAGACGCTCACTCCTTGGAAGAAAAGTTATGACCAACCTAGACAGTATATTCAAAAGCAGAGACATTACTTTGCTGACCAGTCTGTCTAGTCAAGGCTATGGTTTCAAGGCTATGGTTTTTCCAGTGGTCATGTATGGATGTGAGAGTTGGACTGTGAAGAAAGCTGAGTGCCGAAGAATTGATGCTTTTGAACTGTGGTTTTGGAGAAGACTCTTGAGAGTTCCTTGGACTGCAAGGAGATCCAACCAGTCCATTCTGAAGGAGATCAACCCTAAGATTTCTTTGGAAGGAATGATGCTAAAGCTGAAACTCCAATACTTTGGCCACCTCATGCAAAGAGTTGACTCATTGGAAAAGACTCTGATGCTGGGAGGGACTGGGGGCAGGAGGAGAAGGGGACTACCAAGGATGAGATGGCTGAATGGCATCATGGACTCGATGGACATGAATCTGAGTGAACTCCGGGAGATGGTGATGAACAGGGAGGCCTGGTGTGCTGCGATTCATGGGGTCACAAAGAGTCGGACATGACTGAGTGACTGAACTGAACTGAACTGAAAACTCAAAAGAGTTTCTTTCTTTCTTTCTTTCTTTCTGTAGGGTTTAAATGTCTCAAGAGGTGAATTGAGAGGAAAAACAACTCTATGTTTAAGGTGATTACTACTCTTCAAAGTTTCAAAGCAGCATTTAAGACTTTGTCTCAAAAACCTTAATAGAAAGGGAAATTATGCTAATTAGGATAATGGGAATTTATATATCTAAGTGTAAGGATCCTTTTGAGGAAGGGAGATGCTTCCTTGAGCAGCTCCTCACTTAACTGGGAGTGGAAAAACTACATTGTGACCAAGACTCTGAAGGATTTCTTAGGGGTCTGGAACCAACAGATACTCGTCTATTTCTCAGTCTCTTGTGTAATTTCCCTACACACACACCCACACCCACACCCACACACACCCCTGCAATGCTCTGTGGATCTCATTTTCCCCATTAAGCCTACATGTGTGAGGATAGCCCTGTATGCCATAAGAGCTC
>SJYC01018530.1:0-34304 GCA_006408675.1 Madoqua kirkii
GAGTTTGAGTGAACTCCGGAGTTGGTGATGGACAGAGAGTCCTGGCATACTTCGATTCATGGGGTTGCAAAGAGGCAGACACAACTGAGATACTGAACTGAACTGAAGGTAGGGGCTCTGAAACATCCTTCTAAAAACTACTATCTGGGGCATTAGCCACTGACATACTTTGAGGATAGTCTCTGTAAACTCAGTTTTCATTCAAATGGGAACTCGTGTCTGATCTTATTTCTAGTGTTTGCCAACTAGGAAGTGCTTAATAAATAACTGGGTGCATGGATGAATGAATGAATGAATGAACAAAAGGTCTCCGTAAACAGAGTCTAAAACACTTTTCTAAACAGGAAGAAATCAGACGATCAGATTTCAGTAAATTGTGCTCAAATCAAAATTAAGAAGAAATCAAAGATATCCTTAGTTCAGCTTGTTGATTCCACCTGGATAATTCTACAAATCATTGCATATTTGTCTCTTTCTCTCCCTTTAGAGCTCATCTCCAATGCCATCTCCTCAGAGGCACTTTCTTCGACTCTGTCTGGAGGTCACCTCAAATCTAGTCACTTGTCTGCTAACCTGGATTTATTTTCTTTATAGAGCTCATCACCAAGGCTGTCTTGATTATTCATTTATGTGTATCTCTCCTTAGCTATTGTTTGTTTCCTATCTTTGGAAGGCCAGCTAGCAGCCTGCTTGTTTTTATTAAGGTTGGCTAAAAAGTTCTTTCAGGTTTTTCTGTAACACACTTAACTGAAAAAACGCAAACAAAACTTTTGGCCAAATCAATACTAGTGTATCTCCCATGCCTAGGCATTCCGTGGGTGCTTAATACTTACTTTTTGAATAAAAGAAGCCAAATCCTGGAAAATGGGCTCAAATCAGGATTTCAGAGATCAGGATCCAAGAAAAAGGTCAAGGTTCAAGAATGTGAAGATTAATTAATGCATTGGCACATAGGTGATAGGTGATGGCTCCAACGCTCTCCACACTTGACTCTCAGAGCTGGGGCACCTACACGCCATCTCACACCCTCTCTTGGACCTGCCCTGCTCTCCAGCGCCTCCTTCCCACAAAGACTGCTTGGACTAAGCTATTTCCATCATTGCCTTTCAAATAATCCCTTAGTAACTGAACACACATCTGTGAGAAAACAGATTTCCACTTTGACCTCAGGAGTTTCAGACCTTAGTTCAAAGGGGAGGAAGCATCCCTCTGGGCTCTGGCTGGAGAGAACCAAGACTCTCTGCAGATACAGTGTGTTGCTTTTGTGTCCTTGAACTTCCGGAGGTAAGTCTTCAGGATCAGTCCGACTAGAATCATCAGGTCTCTGACAATTGTGGTCATTTTGGCCCTTTTGATTTTCTTTTATTAAAAATTCCTTCATTTATTCCTCACAATCACACCCCATTTTATACAGAAAGAGTATAAAATGTCCCCTCAAAGAAGGGGCAGAGTCTGGCTCACAGTCACCCAGCTGAAAGTGACTCTGGAGGAATCTGAAACCGAGATAATCTGACATTAGGGGTCATACTTTTCCACATCAACAGGTACATGGAAGGCTGCCCAAGGCTGAGCTTCATTTTAGCCTCACTTGCAACAAGGAGCTGCAACAGAGGTTGCCTTTGTCCTGTTTCACTCTGCGTCCTTTGTGAAAATGTAAACTGTATGGCTCTCTGAATTTTCCTTTAGCCCTAAACTCCTAACACTGTCATTACATCCAACTAGTTTTGAGTCCAAGAGGTTGAAGAGTGGGTGGTTAGATGACTAAGATGTTCCAGTACTGAACAGTCAGAGGGTAGATGGGAAACATTTTCTAGGGATGGTTGACCTAACGGATCTGTCATCAGAGGCTCTGCCCTTCATGCAGTGGAGCCCACTCTTCTCACTTCCCCATTTGTTCCCTGGCCAGACAGATGGCTTCATCTTCCATTTGTGTTATTGCTTGCCTTTCTCACTCTGGGATTCAATAAACGAGTTTAACCAAAAGAAATTCGATGCGGGACAGCTAGGCTGACTCGGTATTAGGCCAGGAAATGCCACTGTCGATCACTGTTTGGGCTTTTCTTGAGAAAGGCTGCAGGTTCAGGGGAGAGTTTATCATTTTCTAAAAGGCACATTGTGTTCTTCGAGCAAGCAGGGACATTTGTCTAAACCCAGTTCACCCTTAAGATTTTTTTTTTTTCCTGGAGCCTGATAGTCTAGGGACAAATAGGACTATGTCAGTAGTGCATTAGTCATACCAAGTGAACTGATAATAATAATGATCGTGGTGAGTGTTGCTACTGTGACATTTATCAAGTGCTTATTAGGCGTCAGCCTGCATTTTACATTCCCTCACTTCATCCTCAAACTGATCTTCTGAGATAGGTATTTTTATTCTCATTTTTCAGAGGCTCAGAGATGCTGAGGAATTTTCCCAAGGCCATACAGCTAGAAAGTGGAAGATGTGAGACTTGAACTAGATATGTTAAAGCCATAGTTTGGGGCTATTTTGCCTTCATGGGGACATTTGGCAATATCCAGTGATTTTTTTAAAATTAGCCTTTATTTTGGAATTGTTTTAGATTTACAGAAAAGTTTCAGAAATAGTAACAAATTTCCCATATTTGCATGCCCACTTCTTCCTATTAATAACATCTAGTTAATAATTAGTATGGTAATTTGTTCATGTTAATAATTGGTATGATATATTTATAACAATTAATGAGCCAACATAATACATAACTATTTAATTAATTCTGTACTTTACTCAGATTTTCTTAGTTTTTATCTGACGTCCCTTTTTGTCCTGGATCCCATATAAGGTTTAAGCACCTGTCTCCTTAGGTGCCTCTTATTGTTTATTGTTTTTAGTCCCTAAATTGTGGCTCACTCTTGTGACCTCATAGATTCAAAGGATTAGATCTGGTAGACAGAGTGACGAAGAATTATATACAGAAGTTTGTAACATTGTATGGGAGGCAGTAACCAAAAACATCCCCAAAAAAAGAAATGCAAAAAGGTGAAGTGGTTGTCTGAGAGAACTTTACAAATAGCTGAAGAAAGAAGAGAAGTGAAAAGCAAGGAAGTAAATGAAATATATACACAACTGAATGCAGAGTTATAGAGAATAACAAGGGAAGATGAGAAAGCCTTCTTGTTGAACAACAGAAAGAAATAGAGGAAACAGTGGAAAGGGAAAGACTAAAGATCTCTTCAAGAAAGTTGAGATAGCAAGGGAACATTTCATGCAAGGATGGGTATGTAAAGGACAGAAACAGTAAGGACCTAAAAGAGGCAGGGGAGACTAAGAAAAGGTGGCAAGAACACACAGAAGAATTATACAAAAAAGGTTTCAATGATCCAGATAACCACAATGGTGTGGTCACTCACTTACAGCCAGACATCCCAGAGTGTGAAGTCAAGTGGGCCTTAGAAAGCTTTACTACAAACAAAGTTAGTGGAGGTTATAGAATTCCAGCTGAGCTTTTTAAAATCCTAAAAGATGATGTTGTTAAAGTGCTACACTCAATTTTATGTCAGCAAATTTGGAAAACTCAAAAGTGGCCACAGGACTGCAAAAGGTCAGCTTTTATTCCAATCTCCAGAAAGGGCAATGCTGAATAATGTCCAAACTATTGCACAACTACAATCATTTCAGCTAGCAAGATAATGTTAAAAAATACTTCAAGTTAAGCTTCAGCAGTATGTGAATTTTCAGATGTACAATCTGGATTTAGAAAAGGCAGAGGAACCAGATATCAAATTGCTAACATCCATTGGATCATTGAAAAAGCAAGAGAATTCCAGAAAAACATCTACTTCTGCTTCCTTGACTATGTGAAAGTCTGTAACTTTGTGGATCACAACAATCTGTGGAAATTTCTTAAAGAGATGGGAATACTAGACCACCTACCTCCTGAGAAACCTGTATGTGGGTCAAGAAGCAACAGTTAGAATTGGACATGGAACAACAGATTGGTTCAAAATTGAGAAAGGACTATGGCAAGGTTGCATACTGTCACCCTGTTTGTTTAACTTATATGCAGAGTACATCATGTGAAATGCCAGGGTGGATGAATCACAAGCTGGAATCAAGTTTGCTGGGAGAAATATCAATAACCTCAGATATGCAAATGACACCACTCTAGTGGCAGAAAATGAAGAGAAATTAAAGAGCCTCTTGATGAGAGTGAAAGAGTGAAAAGCTAACGAAACTCAACATTCATAACACTAAGATCATGGGATCTGGTCCCATCACTTCATGGCAAATTGACTGGGAAAAAGTGGAAATAGTGAAAAATTTTATTTTCTTGCACTCCAAAATCACTGCAGATGGTGATTGCAGCCATGAAATTAAAAGATGCTTGCTCGTTGGAAGAAAATCATTACCAACCTAGATAGCATATTAAAAAGCAGAGACATTACTTTGCTAACAAAAGTCTGTCTAGTCAAAGCTATGGTTTATCCAGTAGTCATGTATGGATGTGAGAGTTGGACCATAAAGAAAGCTGGGCACTGAAGACTTGATGCTTTTGAACTGTGGTTCTGGAGAAGACTCTTTAGAGTTCCTTGGCCTGCAAGGAGATCCAACCAGTCAATCCTAAAGGAAATCACCCCTGACCTGAATATTCATCGGAAGGACTGATGCTGAAGCTGAAGTTCCAATACGATGGCCATCTGATGCAAGGAGCCGACTCACTGGAAAAAGACCCTGATGCTCAGAAAGACTGAAGGCAGGAGGAGAAGAGCAGCAGAGGACGAGATGGTTAGATAGCATCACCGACTCAATGGACATGAATTTGAGCAAATTCCAGGAGATAGAGAAGGACAGGGAAGCAGTCCATGGTGTTACAAAGAGTCAGACACAACTTAGTGACTGAACCACAGGTTGTAACAATTAATGAACCAATATAAATCAATACCTTATTATTAAATAAATTCCATACTTTATTCAGATTTCCTTTGCTTTTATCTTATGTCCCTTTTTGTTCTAGGATCCCACAATCGGTTTAGGTATCTGTGCTTAGGATCCTCTAGTTGTTGTTTGGTTGCTTACTCATGTCCAGTTCTTGTGGCCCCACAGACTATAGCCTGCCAGGCTCCTCTGTCCATGGGATTTCCCAGGTACAAATGCTGCAGTTGGTTGCTATTTCTTTCTTCAGAGAATCTTCCAGACCCAGGGATGGAATCTGCATCTCCTGCATTTGCAGGTGGATTCTTTATCACTGAGCCACCTGGGAAGCCCTAGGTTCCTCTCGGCTATGACAATTTGCCAGTTTCCTTGTTCGTGATGACCTTGACAGTTCTGAGGAGTACTGGTCAAATATCTTCTAGAATATTTCTCAACTTTGATTTGTCTGTGCTTTCCTCATGATTAGGCTGGGGTTATGGGTTTTAGAAGGAAGACCAGAGAAGGACAATCATCACATCAAATCAAGGGTACACACAGTCACCATGACTCACTACTGCTAATTTGCCCTTGAGCACGTGGCTGGCTAGTGTCTGTCAGGTCTCCTTACTGTGAAGCAACTCGTTTTATCCCTCCTTTTCATGCTGTGCTCTTTTTAAGTAAGTAACTATGCATAGTCCATACTTAAGGAGGGAGGAGTTATCCATAACTCATTGAGGACTGCCTAACTCATGATGTGTATGTGTGTGTGTGTATGAAAATGAGTGTCAACATAAACTACTTGAAAGTCTTCTGCAGACAAGACTGTCCATTATCCACATTTAATTGTTTAATCATTTATTTATATTAATATAGACTTAATGGATATTGATTTTATACTTTGAATTAGAACCCAATACTCTTATTTTGTTGCTTAAACTGTTCCAGCTTAAGCCTCTGAAAGGCTCTTCTGTATGCATCTGACATGACATACACCATCAATGAATTTGTTTGTGTGTTTTGATAACTATCTTTTTTTCATCCTTGATACTAAGAGATGCACTCAATTTCATCATGTTATTCCTTCCCCAGCTATGAAATCACCCATTTCTCCACAAGCATTTTTGCTTGTCATGACTAGTGGGAGAACGCTATTGCCATTTTGTGGGGAGAGGCCAGGGATGCTGCTAAACATCTTGTGATACACAGGATATCCCCTCACAGCAAAGAATTATCTAGCTGAAAATGTCAGCTATGTCAAATTTAGAAGCCATAGTCTATTTCCAGAAATTAAAATGCATCATATTGACATTTACTGCCTACTCTTTGTCCAGACCTTCTGAGTGAAAATGCAGGAAAGTCATGGATGCAATTCGCAGACACCATACAGTGTTCCTAGCAAAATGTAACCATCAGACTGATTCAAAGATTCTTTGCATTTGCACAAAATTTCCTTGCCATTTTGCTTGGATGAGATATATCGGATATACTTGACAAAAGGAGAAAGGATTTCTATAGTGAAGCACATAAGACAGAGAATGGAAAGAGTGCAATAAATGGAAACAATGACTTTAGCATCTACAAATTAAAATAAAAGCTTGTGTCCCTGACAGCTCTATTACCTTTCCTGCTTTCCCTTCTATCGAAATTCTCTTTAGCAAGCAGAAGACTCCTTTCTAGTCCTCCTCTACAGGATGATATTTTGGAATTTACCCTGAAAAATTATATGGCTGAAAAATACGACAGTTCACGGAAATAGGAACAGACTCACAGCTTGTTTGTGTCTTCTTTTTGTTAAGTGCGGTTAGTGTAGAGTGGGCAACAATCATTTCTTTATGTTTGGTTGTCACAAGTTCCTAACACTTGCTCATGTCTAATTTCTGCTTGTAATTTTTCCACTGGTAGAGCCTGCATGCTCTCTTCTCTGTGTGTGCTTTCTTTTTAGGATAGGATGGTACTTGATTCCTCTCTCTCCCACCACTGCTACCATTTATAGAACATGCGCATTCTTGAAAATAATGGGAGAAAAAAGCAAAACTATGAATGAAGACAAAGCCAGGTCATTCAGAGAAAGTTAAGAGCTTATGAAGTTCAATCACAGGGACTTCCAAACATGTCCATAACAGACTGAAACAAATGCAGGGAGAATAGAATACTATCTAATATAGATCATTCCTATACCAACACATGTAATGATTCATGATTGAAAGGGAGCTATATGCAGGCAAAGTACTGGATTTAGACAAATTTCTAAGCCTGGCCCTGTCACTGCCTAGCTAGTGAGCCAGGGTCAGTCATTTCACCTGGTTAGCCCTCTGGACATTTTTTTTGCATGTGAAACTGAGCTAATTTTACCTACTTCATAGAGTTAAGAGGACTCAAAGAAGTTCTGAACATATAACACTTGCCACAGTGCTACATGTGTAGATGTTCCATTTATTACACTGATGAGAGATACATACATCTGTATACACACTGCACTGCTATGGTGATTAATAAATGAGTACACTCCTGAGAAAACGTGAAGCTCAGACAAGTTACTTCACTGCTGTGTTGTCAGTTTCTTCCTTTATACAAGATAGATTGAGAGAAGATAATCTTTGAACTTCCAGAGTTTTTATACTAAAATCTATGATACTAATAAATATGCACTGATATAATGAGCATCAGCTACTTATGAATCATATACAAACATACATATATGGTTATTATTGCTATTGATTATTGTAGAGTTGTCTATAGATCTCACCCATCCTTATATCTGCCCAAAAAAATGCATAATTTCCAGTCGAAATTCTCTCTTCATCCTCCCCTCTTTGTAATCCACTCCTTGCCTTTCCCAAGCTGAGAGACCTAGGGATACAGATCCAGCAAAGGGCAGAGAAGGGAAGACCCAGACAGGAATTGGGGGGTGGTGCGGGGGGGGGTGTAGACCTGGTGAGAGGTTCAGGGAAATCATGGGGAAGAGGGAAGGTTGGGTGTTAACAGGGTAGGGAGAAGGTGGACTGTAGGCAGAGAGTGCCAAAGAGTTTCAGGTATGTGAAGCAAAGAGGAAAGAGGAAATGTTGAAAGTATTGAATTGAATCTCTAATTGTCTTATGAATTTATGTAAGGGAAAGTCCCTTCCTCACTTTGAACTGCAAATGGTATATACAACTGCCTATTCTACTGTCTTAGTCCATTTGAGCTACTACAACCAAGTATCACAGACTGGATAGCTTATACACAGCAGAAATATAGTTCTTCCAGTTCTGGAGGCTGAAATTCCAAGATCAAGGTGTTGGCAAGATAGCGTTCTGACCAGGGCCTCTTCCTGGTTCATAAGCAGCACCTTCTGGCTATATCCTCAGTGGTGGCAAAGGCAAAGAATCTCTGTGGGGTCTCTTTTTTTAGGATACTAATCTCATCCATGGGAGTACCACCCTCATGACCTAAGTACTTCCCAAAGGCCCTACCTCCAAATACTGTCATATTAGGCATTAGAATTTTGACATAGGAATTTGTGGGAGAGAGTACAGACGTTCAGATTATAGCACCTACTCTGACACTTGGGTATCTAATAAGCATTTTAATACCACCTCTCCAGAACTCCTATGCTTTCTCCCAAATCAGCTTTACTCACATGTTTCCTATCTCAGATGAGGAAAACTCATCCTTTAAGTTCCTCAGGACAAAGTTTTGGAGTCTAGCCTTCTGGAATCTTTCTTGCATACTCGTATAATCAGAAAATAGTCTGTTCTATTTTTAGTTTTTTAAGGAGCCTCCATACTGTTCCCCATGAGCATATACACAGAGAAAACTGTAATTCCAAAAGATACATGCATCCCAATATTCACTGCAGTACTATTTACAATACCCAGGAGATGAAAACAACCTGAATGTCCATCAACAGAGGAATGAATGAAGATGTGGTCCATATATACAATAGAATATTAGTCAGCCATAAAAATGAACAAAATTTTGTGCCATTTGCAGAGACATGGATAGACTTAGAGACTGTCATACAGAGTGAAGCAAGTCATAAAGAGAAAAATGTACAAGCTGGATTTAGAAAAGGCAGAGAAACCAGAGATCAAATTGCCAACATCCATTGGATCATAGGAAAAACAAGAGAGTTCCAGAAAAACATCTACTTCTGCTTCATTGACTATACTGTGGCCTTTGACTGTGTGGATCACAACAAACTGTGGAAAATTCTTCAAGAGATAGGAATACCAGATCACCTAGTGTGTCTCCTGAAAAGCCTGTATGTAGGTCAAGAAGCAACAGTTAGAACTGGACATGGAAAAATGGACTGGTACAAAATTGGGCAAGGGGTACATCAAGGCTGTACCTTGTCACCCTGCTCATTTATATGCAGAGTACATCATGCAAAATGCCAAGCTAGATGAAGCACAAGCTGGAATAAAGACTGCAGGGAGAAATATCAATACCCTCAGATATGCATATGACATCACCCTTATGGTAGAAAGCAAAAAGGAATTAAAGAGCCTCTTAAGGGGAAGGAGGAGAGGGAAAAGACTGGCTTAAAACTCAACATTCAAAAAATGAAGATCATGGCATCTGGTCCCATCACTTCATGGCAAACAGATGGGGAAACAATGGAAACTGAAAGCTTTTATTTTCATGGGCTCCAAAATCACTGTGGACAGTGACTACAACCATGAAATTAAAACACACTTACTCCTGGAAGAAAAGCAATGCCACACCTGCCAGCATATTAAAAACAGAGACATTACTTTGCTTACAAAGGTCCGTCTAGTCAAAGCCGTGGTTTTTCCAGTGGTCATGTAAGGATGGGAGAGCTGGGCGATAAAAAAAGAATGAGCATTGAACTGCTGAGCATGAGAGCATGAGAACTGATGCTTCTGAACTGTGATGCTGGAGAAGACTCTTGAGAGTCCCTTGGGCTGCAAGGAAATCAAACCAGTCCATCCTAAAGGAAACCAATCCTGAATATTCACTGGAAGGATTGATGCTGAAGCTGAAGTTCCAGTACATTGGCCACCTGATGTGAAGAGCTGACTCACTGGAAAAGACCCTGATGCTGGGAAAGATTGAAGGCAGAGAAGAGGATGACAGAAGATGAGATGGTTGGATGGCATCACCGACTCAATGGACATGAGTTTGAGCAAACTCTAGGAAATGATGAAGGGCAGGGAAGCATCCTGCATTTCATGGGGTTGCGAACAGTCACACAAAACTAAGCGACAGAACAACAACGATATTAACAGAGATATATGGAATCTAGAAAATGGCACAAAGTAACCTATTTGCAAAGCAGAAATAGAAACATGGACATATAGAACCAACGTATGGACACCAAAGAGGGAGAGGAGGGGTGGAATGAATTGGGAGATTAGGATTGACATATATACCCTACTATGTATAAAATGGGTAACTAATGAGAACATACTGTATAGCTCAGAAACTCTACTCAATGTTCTGTGGTGACCTAAATGGGAAGGAAATCCCCCAAAGAGGGGATATATTTACATGTACAGCTGACTCACTTTGTTGTACTGCAGAAATTAGCTCAACATTGTAAAGCAACTGTATTTCAATAGGTTTTTAAAAAGTGTAATCAGTGCTACTCTCAAAAACCAGTCTAATTGTTTCTGAGAGTAATCAGAATCTGGTTATTTCTCCCTGCCTCCACTGCTACCACCTCTGTCCAACTCCCACTATCTGCTACCTGGAATGCTGAAAGAGCCTCATAGGTGGTCACGCTGTGTCTGACCTGGTACACCAACTAGAGTGACATGGTTTATATGTCAAACAGATTACCTCATTTCATTGCTGAAAACCATTTTATATCTCTTCATCCCATGCAAAATGTGATGTTTAAGTGTCAGTTTGACTGCTCCAGAGGATGCTCAGATATTTAGTCAAACACAATGCTGGGTGTTTTTGTGAAAGGTTGGTTTTTTTTTTTTTTAATAAGTTTAACATTTACACTGTTAGACTGAGCATAGATCAGATCATTGTTCCTAATGTGGGTGGCCTTATTCAATCAGTTGAAGGCCTGCATAGAATGAATGGGCTGACCTTCTCCTGAATGAGCGGTAACACCTATCTGATTGTCTTCAAACTGGGCAAGGCATCAGATTTTTTTCCTCCCTCTAGACTAAACCTGAAACACTGAGTCTTCCTTCATCTCAGAGCTGCTGGTCTTTAGACTAGAGCTATACCATTAGCTTTCCTGGGTCTCCAGCTTGTCAACTGTAGATTTGGGCATCTGTGGCTTCAATAATCATGGGAACAAATTCCTTATAATCTCTGTCTCTACATACACACATGCTTTCTCACTTATCCTATTGGTTCTTTTGGGTAGTTTCTCTGGTGTTCCCTGACTAATACACAAATTAAAATCCAAAGCTATTATAATGATGTATAAGGCCGCATATATTCAGGTCTCATTACCAATTACTCACTCCTTTAAACCAAAGGCCTGCTGTCTATAGCAGCTTGTAGACCACAGTGGTAGGACTGGGTGCTTCTTATGGAGACCGTAATCTTTTTATTATCTGTTTTTCTACAGGAAAAGGTTGCTGATGCCTCTTCTAGCTGCATACTGGCCTCCTTAGAATCCAAGAAAGATTCAGCGCGTCCCACCTCAGGGCGTTTGCATTTGCATTCTCCTCTGCAATGCTCTTTCCTCACATATCTACGGGACTCACCCCTCAGCCTCTTCAGGATTTGGTTAAAAGTCAGCATCTCAAAAGAGATTCTTCACTCCCAGAACTCCCAATCATTTTTCTCGCTGTGTTTTGTACACATCACTGATGATCATCTAATGTGACTCAGTTTATTTAGATTATCATCTGCCTTTCTCCACTCAATGTGAACTTAATGAGAGTGCTTTTCATTTAGTCTGTTTACCGTTGCATCATTAGTGCCCTGAGTAGTGGCCGACATAGAGGTTGTTCAAGAGAAATTGGAATGGATGAGTGGAATCCATCTTAGTCTACTTGTAGGCTTTTGAACTGTGATTCCCAAATAAATGGACAGCAAAGACGGAACCACACAGACCACAGATTATACAGGGTTTCAGAAGCTACCTTAGCCTAAGTAAGCACAGATCAGCAGAAAATCACATTACGTGAAATATCAGTTCAAACAAAAATATAATAGAAATATATTCCATTTTTTTTCTGAGAACACAACAAAGGGGGGTATATGCTCCAGGCATTACAAATTTTTTTCTTTTAATATTTTGTTTTTTTGGACACTTCTCCCACTCTCACTCTCATAAGCATATGTCATCCTTTCCTCACTCCCTTGACATTCTTTCTCTGAAAGACTACATTTGGTTTTTCTGGTCTTATTATCTTCGGATCCTCTTCTATTAGTCCTGACCATCTCAACTCTAATCCTTTAATTCCATTGAGCAAATAGAAGAGGAGAAAATGAGAGAGAGAAAGCTCAAGCACAGAGATTGTGGACAAAAATAAGTTGTCCCGAGGAACAGACATTGATCACTTTCATTAAACAATTCCCGAGAATCTGCTGGGCAACTCTGCACAGTTGTTGCTTTACATGGAAGGCAGTACTCATGTGTTTTCATCATGTGGCTAGATGATAGGATTGTGGTGACTTGGAGACCTTTCTCTGAGATCCTACATTACAGGCTTTCTTAACTCTTAAAACTCAACATATGTATGTAGCTCTTTCCTGAATATAGCACCACACCCTGTATATATAGATACAGATATAGACATAAATATTGATGATTCATGGGCCTCCCTAGTAGCTCAACTGGTAAAGAGTCTGCCTGAAATGCAGGAGACCCCAGTTTGATTCCTGTGTTGGGAAGATCCCCTGGAGAAGGGATAGGCTACCCACTCCAGATTTCCTGTGCATCCCTGGTGGCCCAGATGGTAAAGAATCAGCCTGGAACGTGGGAGACCTGGCTTCAATCACAGGGTTGGGAAGATCCCCTGGAGGAGAGCATGGCAACCCACTTCAGTATTCTTGCCTGGAGAATCCCCACGGACAGAGGACCCTGGCAGGCTATAGTCCATAGGGTTACAAAGAGTCAGACATGACTATGATATAAAAGTCTATAACAAATGTTGATGAGGATGTAAAGAAAAGAGAACCCTAGTACATTGCTGGTGGGAATGTAAATTGGTGTAATCACTATGGGTTTCCCAGATGGTGCTGGAAGTAAAGAACCTTCCTGTCAATGCAGGAGAGTTAAGAGACATGGGTTTGATCCCTGGGGTTGGGAGGATCCCTGGAGAAGGAAATGGCCACCCACTCCAGTATTCTGGCCTGGAGACTCCCATAGATAGAGAAGCCTGGTGGGATCCACAGGATCGCAATCAGCTAGACACGACTGAGGTGACTTCTTATGCACGTAGTCACTATGGAAACAATATGGAAGCTCCTCAAAAAACTGAAAAAGAACTACCATGATCCAGCAAATTTACTCCCTCGGATATATATCTGAAGAAAATGAAAGCACTAACTCGAAAACATACATGCATTCTGATGTCTATAGCAGCATTATTTACAATTGCCAAGACATAGAAACAACCTAAGTGTCCATCAACAGATGAACGTATAAAGAAGATGTATATATATATACAATGGACTATTACTCAGTCATAAAAAGAATGAAATAATGTCATTTATAACAACATGGACAGATCTAGAGGACATAATGCTTAGTGAAATAAGTCAAAGAAAGGCAAATTCTATATATTATCACTTATGTATGGAATCTGAAAACTAGAATAATCAAATGAATGCAACAAAATAAAAACAGACTCACAGATACAGATAATAAACTAGTGGTTATCAGTGGGAAGAGAGAGAGGCAAGATAGGAACAGGGAATTAAGAGATGCAAACTAAAAAATAAAAACAGCAACAACAACAAAGAGTCAGACATGACTGAAAGGACTAAGCACATGACAACATGGGTGATATATGATACATGTATATCCAATACAGATGATGTATATAATCCATACCTAATATATCTATACCTATCATATTGCTGCTGCTGCTGCTAAGTCGCTTCAGTCGTGTCTGACTCTGTGCGACCCCATAGATGGCAGCCTACCAGGCTCCCCCATCCCTGGGATTCTCCAGGCAAGAACACTGGAGTGAGTTGCCATTTCCTTCTCCAATGCATGAAAGTGAAAAGTAAAAGTGAAGTCGCTCAGTCGTGTTGGACTCTTCACGACCCCATGGACTGCAGCCCACCAGGCTCCTGCGTGCATGGGATTTTCCAGGCAAGAGTACTGGAGTGGGGTGCCATTGCCTTCTCCAACCTATAATGTTAGGAATTCTATAATCCCCCCAAATTAGGACAATGAGCAGTGAATCAATATTAGTGCATCCATCTTTGTAATCTACTTACTGCACATGGTGTGGTAGTTTAGTCACTCAGTTGTGTCCAACACTTTGTGACCCAAGTTCCCATGTAATTTTTTTAGTCCTTCTTTATTCATACAGAAGAAGTCTGACTCAAACCATTTAAGCAATTAAGGAATGTGTTGGCTCACGTAACTAAAATGTCCATTTAATGACTATGGTGCAGTGTGATTCAGAGGCTCTAACTAACTCAACTAATCCCCCAGTTTCTTCATAAACTTAAAAGGATTCTAATGAAATTCTCTGGTAGCAAAAGATGCAGGACCTCCATGAAATTCCCTTTCAGGGCTTACTTCAGTGCAGTAAGCCTTGACTTCCACATCCTAGAATCTGTACCTCTTGCCTGAGGTCATCCTTTTGTGGCTGAAACAGCCATTGTGCTAGGGTTCAGGGCAGGTAAGAAGGAGCAGGGATGAACCCCTTGAAGAGTAACCCTCAACCAGTGACTGAGGGGTACTGATGTACCCTGGTGTGGGCTCTCTCTGAGGCTCCTGCTCTACATTAACTCCCAGAACCCCCAATAGGATGAAGCTCCAAGTTCCCTCAGCTATAACTTGCTAGATAACACCAAATGTCTCCTGGGATTGCTTCTTAAAAAAAAAAAAAATCACACTCAAATCTTTGTCTCTGAGTCTGCTTTGGAAGAATTCTCCTTGATTGAACATTCCGCAAGTTTCATCCTGATTGGACAAGTTGGGACCTGTTTCCAATCTCTGCATCAATCCCCGGGGCTAGGAGGATAGGTGTGTTCGTTGGTTAGATTTGGATCCCATTCTCTATCCATGAGGCCAAGGGTCCAGTCTAAACAAAATCATGTGGTCTGAAGGTAGGGTAAAGGTGGTTCCCAAAGGACATTAATGGAAACAGATCCTAAGGAGGCCATGAAACAGAACCAAAAATATCCCTGTTTCCTGTATCTGTCACATTTATCCATTGAGCAAGGTCATTTGTATGCCCATGTTGTTGTCAACTGGCTGCACTTTGGTGCAGATAAGCTAGACGAGAGGTTGGCAAACTGTAACTTGTGAGCCAAATCCAATTTATTTTTTCTTGTTGGTAAATAAAGTTTTATTCAGACCCAGTCATACTCCTTTATTTCTGTGGTTGTTTTCATGGTATAGTGGAGAGGTTGAGGACTTGCGGAAGAGATGTTACGATTCTCAAAGCCTAAAATATTTACTCTCTGGCCTGCTATGGTCGGAATGTTTGTGCTGTGCCTGGATTTATGTGTGGAAATCCTAACCTCCTAATAAAAGAGGCTCCACAGAGCTTCCTAGCCCCTTTTGCCACGTTGGGATACAAGAAGGTGTCTGCTGCCCAGAAGAAGGCCCCCACCTGATCATACTGGCACCTGATTTTGGATTTCCAGCCTCCACAACTGTGAGAAATGAATTTCTATTGTTTACAAGCCACCCAGTCAAGGATATTCTGTTATAGCAACCCAAACTGACTAAGACATAACCCTCTGCAAAAAATTGCCAAACCTTGAGCTATGCAGTAAGCACTTTGATTTTTAGAACTGGTCACCAAGGTTCCAGGGCAGCACGTGGACAATTACCCCTCTCAGCCCTTCACTCTTCTCTGTTTCTTCATCTGAGGAGCAGCACCTGAACAAATGGTGATTAATTTAGCAGATTCTACTTGTCATACTTTGCCAAGCAAAGACTATGCACTAAATCACACAGCCCACTTTGGGTCTTTTCAGTAATCCAGTGCCCCTGGCACTGCTAATGGAATATCAATATGAAATGCAACCTAAGCTCTTTTAAACATAGTTGTCACAAATGTGACAACTTGAGCAAATGAGTTACTGAAAGGCAGATGTTGGTGGGTTATCAATTTATAGTGATTATCTCAGGTGTGCAAAAATGAACTTAACTTCTATGAAACTTTCTGATTTTATGACTTACAACTTCCCCAGAGAGAAAAATTAGCTTAACACTTTTCAGTATTTTGTCAGTCCAGTTCAGAGATTTTTATTTAAGTTACTTCTGGGCTGAAACTCAAGATCACTGAGAAAATCTCATACAACCATCTTGACGTTCTCTCCTTCCTCCAACTCAGTACATGTCCCAGGGTTAAGACAGGTGATGTAAGATGCCAGATCTTGGACTTACTAATCTTGATATTTTGTTAGAGCTTTTAAATATGCAAAATGCATTTTGCCTGAGTCTGGGGAGTGCTATCCAGTCTGTGTTTTTGCAGTTCACCTATCACAGCTTATGGTGACTGGCTTCTAGCAACTCTGGCCCTTGAGATAATAAAGGTTTGCTGTAACTCTCCTCCTTATGCCTTCAGGTCATTCTCCATTCTTCATACTCTTGACTCCAGGCTCACTCAGCTCTTTTGGTCCAACCTCTGTCTTCTGGAATCTCTCCTAATGGTCTGATTGCTGTCCTTTTTCTTTTGGAGGTCCACAGGAGATGGGGAGCTACTCTTCCCTGACACTTACTTTCAAGTCTTTGAGACTATTAATGACCAGCGTTTGAGAGAGAATTGGCAGGGTATCAGTCCTCTCTATTCCAGATCCCAAATTAAAATCAATTGTGAATTTGTCTCCCTTCTTCTTCACCAGGACTTATTCCAAGAAGGAGAGATAGAGTAAATGACCTCTGGAATGTCTTGTCTTTCTTCTCATCCAAATTATATTTTTCTGTCTATAGCTTAGAGGATCTTTTATAGAATCCAGGGGCAGGAAGAAAACGTCTTTTCCATTCATTCTTTCCACCATTGAGAGTTAAGGATGTCACCTTTGCTCTCAGTAGGAAATTGTGTAACTTCTACAACTGGTGGTCCTCCACGTGACTCCTAAAATGGATGACTGGTATCTGTACTGGGAAGTGGTCAGTAGGACTTGTTAAACACTTTGAAATGTTATTCTGTTATGTTGCATAATGGGCATTTTTTAATATAAAAGAAGCAAAGGATTATCCTAAATGATAATTATAGCTAGCTAGTTATCATTTCTTTGATGCAAAGAATTTGCTAGATCTTAAGCTAAGCTCTTCATAAATCCCATCTAATTTTCATAAATCTCTACAGCATAGGTGTGCTCAAATTTTCCATTTTTGGCGTGGGGGAGGTTTAAATTTAATTTTCTCTGGCATTTGTTGTGTTTTATAAAATACCTAAATGTCAATCAGATTTATAAAAATATATGTATAGCTTACTAAATAGTAAACACAGATTGTTTATAGACAGATACAATGCAGAACAAAACAATCTAAGCTGATGTGGTTTTTGTTTTCCTCTCTATTGCAGCAGTAGTTACAGTTTGCTTGCAAAGTTTTTTAAAAATATTTCTTTTCCAGGTTTATTATGGTGTATTTGACAAAGGATAATTGTATATATTTAAGGTGTACAACCTGATATTTTGATGTGTGTGTGTGTGTGTGTGTGTGTGTGTTATATTGAACCCCATTCTTCTGAGATCCACATAAGAGCCAGTATTCAGTGTAACAGTTTCTCTACGAGCTCATTGTTCAATCTAGCAGTCATACATGCTAGGGACTATTTAACCACTGAATGTCTTTATTGCTGTGGATTTATGCCCTTTTCAGTGGGTGGATTTCATTCAGTGAATAAAATAACAGTAACTGATGAACTGGCGAAGCTCTGCTGATGTTGGCACTCTAGAAATATAGCCAATTAAATTCACTGGCTAGAAATGAACCCTGTCATAACTACTGGTAGTGACAGAGACTGCTGTTTGTCTTGGTACGGGAAATAAACAGAGTCAACTTTTGCTTTCTAAAAGTGCATGAGAGGCAGTATCTGCCCTCTGGGTGCAGAAGATGCAGTGATAGAGACTTGGGCTGTTATGTGGAATGGGTAAGGCAGGAGATGGATGGAAAACCCTCAGGTTTTGAGAATCGTATAAGACGTATAATGTATAAGCACTGTTGATGGACCTAGAGGTGTTATGCTAAGTGAAATAATTCAGACAGAGATACAAAATACTATGAAAATTCTTAAAGAGATAGGAATACCAGACCACCTTACATGCCTCCGGCAAAACCTATATGCAGGTCAGGAAGCAACAGTTAGAACCAGACATGGAACAATGGACTCATTCAAAGTTGGGAAAGGCTGTATATTGTCACTCTGCTTATTTAACTTATATGCAAAGTACATCATGCAAAATGCCAGGCTGGATGAAGTACAAAATGGAATCAAGATTGTGGGGAGAAATATCAATAACTTCAGATATGCAGGTGACACCACCCTTATGGCAGAAAGCAAAGGAAGAAGAACTAAAGAGCCTCTTGATGAAGGTGAAAGAGGAGAGTGAAAAAGTTGACTTAAAACTCAACATTCTACAAAGTAAGATCATGACATCTGGTCCCATCACTTCATGCCAAATAGATGAGGAAACAATGGAAACTGTGGCAGACTTTATTTTCTTTGGCTTCAAAATCATTGCAGATGGTGACTGCAGCCATGAAATTAAAAGATGCTTCTTGGAAGAAAAGCTATGACAAACCTGGGCAGCATATTCAAAAGCTAAGACATTATTTGCTGACAAAGGTCCATATAGTCAAAGCATGGTTTTTCCAGTGGTCATGTATGGATGTGAGAGTTGGACTACAAAGAAAGCTGAGTGCCAAAAAATTGAAGCTTTAGAACTGTGTTGTTGGAGAAGACTCTTGAGAGTCCCTTGGACTGCAAGGAAATCAAACTAGTCAGTCCTAAAGAAAATCAACCCTGAATATTCATCAAAGGACTGACATTGAAGCTGAAGCTCCAATACTCTGGCCAACTGATGCAAAGAATTGATTCATTGAAAAAGACCCTGATGCTGGGCAAGACTGAAGGCAGGAGGAGAAAGGGATGACAGAGGATGAGACGGTTGGATGGCATCATCAGCTCAATGGTCATGAGTCTGAGTAAACTCCGGTGATGGACACCCGAGTGTGGTGATGGACACCAGTAAACTGCTGGTGATGGACAGGGAAGCCTGGTACGCTGCAGTCCAGAAGGTTTTAAAGAGTCCAACACAACTGAGCAATTGAACTGAACTGACTGAATTATTTACATGTAGAATCTTAAACAAAAAACAACAGAAAACAAATGGATATAACAAAACAGAAATTAATCCACAGATATAGAAAACAAACTAGTTGATATCAGTGGGCAGAGCAAAATAGGGATACAAATGACTCTATATAAAATAGATAAGTTACAAGGATATATTGTACAGCATAGGGACATAAAGCCATTATTTTTAATAACTTTAAATGGAATATAATTTATAAAAGTTTTCAGTCACTGTGCAGTACATCTGAAACTAATACAATAATGTAAATCAATTATACCTCAGTAAAAAGAGAAATACAGTTATAGTGGACAAAAGTTTTTTGTGTTCTTAGTTCCACTTTCTTTGGGAGACTAGTTCTCCTACTTTCTGTATGATTTTGTCTGTGATCTATCAAATTACATGATAGTTGAATGAAAATGAGGTCAACGCATATTGGAAGTAAAACTAGAGGTGGAGAAAGAAAAGCAGCTGAATATCATCTGAGGCCCTGGAATCTTCCATATCCCATATGTAAATTTCTTTTACATTTGCGTCCACTCTTGGACTTCACAGCTAGATGAGCCAATACACTTTCTTCCTGAGTTAGTTTGAGTCATTTTTTCTATCATTTGTAACCAAAGAATCCAATCAATATATACAGTGGCATGAAGAGTGTTACTATATTTAAAATTATTACTAGTTGTTTTTCTCCCAAAGTTTGAAATACATCTTGGATTCCTTTTCCTTAGAAACAGAAATTAAATAATAATTGTCTGGATATCTTCTAACCTCATTGTGCCTCATACTTAAGGATGATCTTACTCATGTTGGTGCATACTAAGTCCACTTTTGGTATACTTATGTATTGTTTAAAGGTATATAAAGTCCAACTTAAAGCACAGAACATTATGAATTTCAGATTCTCCACAATGTTCTTGAGACTCTTGACTTAGAATTTGCCCCTGAGACTGCCTCTGAGAAGCTATTCAACTCAGTGGAACTCTCCTCAATTTTCTGCATTTGTTGGGAATCAGAAAAAGCAAACACTCTTCAGGTGGAGAAATGGAAGGATGCTGGAACCTGGCCTCCACTGACAACTTGAGGGAGTCAAGCCCGCAAGAAGGGAAGATGCTGGAGTGACCACCGGTACTCCCAACCTGCTGAAAATAGACCCCTGGGATTTGGCCAAGAGCCTTCATGACCACTGCTGGCTCTGCTGTTCCTTAGGCTCTGACCTCATCTACTCATATCTGTTGCCAAACAGCCCTGTGCTCTGGGGATCTCCTTGTTCTTTGGCATATACTCAAACTCTTTATGTTTTCTGTTAAAAAGAGTTGCACACATGTTACGGGATTCTTTCCTGGAGTAGTTGCAAAGGAAAACATTTCCTTCTAGTTTCACTGTTTTCACAATGGGGCTTACAAATAAACTTCTAAGATGACGTTTCACCAGAACATGGCCTTGATCTTAAAATAAGTAATAAAACCCTACCTTAAGGATATTTACACACATAAGGTGTGATCTCAGACATTAACATTTACTTTCTAGGCTGCCTTTGGCCTGTTTTTGAGAGTTGGAAATTCATCTTGTAACATACTTTCGTCATTTCTGGAATGAGAGTGTTACCTATGGGTCAGTATGCTAGAGTTGCACAACTGGTTTTCTCCTGGCTTCTTACAGCTGCTATTTCTTAACTACCCTGTCTTCTTCTGTTCAGGGTGCTATTGCAAATTACCACCAACCAGTGGCTTCAACAGCAAACATTTATTTCTCACAGTTCTGGAGTCTTGGTAGTCTTAAGATCAAGATGCTGACAGAGCTGGTGCTTGCTGAGGGCCCCCTTCTTGGTTTGCAGATAGTTGCCTTTGTAGCATATCTCACACGCTGATGTGCAGAGAGAGATACTCATCTTGTATTTCCTCCTTTTAAAATCTGTCATGGGGCCCCCTACCCTCATGACCTGATCTATCCCTAATCACTTCCCAAAGGCTCTGTCTCCAAATACCAAAACTGGTGGGTTAAGATTTCAGCATATGAATTTGACGGTGGGGGACACAAACATTTATTCCATAAAACACTCCCTTTCAAGGCCCCCCTATTCCTGGCCTCCAGCATATCTCACCTAGATTATGATCATAGCCTCCTAACTGGTCTAACTGCTTCTATCCTTATATTTCTGCCTCTTTAATCTACTTTCAACAAAGCAACCAGAGTAACTTTGTTTCAAAGAGAATTAGACCTCGTTACTCTTCTGCTCAATACACTCCCACAGCTCCCCCTCATTTGGAGTCAAACCCCAAATCTTCATAATAATCCACAATTTAACTCACATAATGCAGGTTCTTATTACCTACTAACCTTGTCTCCACTCCTTTCTGATCACGAGCTTGGTCATCATGCTGCGTGAAACCATCAACGCTTTCTCTTTGCTTCTGGCCCACTGCGCTTCCTGTTACCTTCGTTGTTCTTTGGACTCATCAAGCATTCATGTTACTCTTCTGCTCAATACACTCCCACAGCTCCCCCTCATTTGGAGTCAAACCCCAAATCTTCATAATAATCCACAATTTAACTCACATAATGCAGGTTCTTATTACCTACTAACCTTGTCTCCACTCCTTTCTGATCACGAGCTTGGTCATCATGCTGCGTGAAACCATCAACGCTTTCTCTTTGCTTCTGGCCCACTGCGCTTCCTGTTACCTTCGTTGTTCTTTGGACTCATCAAGCATTCACGCATCTCAGGGCCTTTCCACTTGCTGCTCCCTCAATCCCAGAAAGTCTCCCTTCACGTATCCTCAGGGTCAGCACTCTTATTTCCCAAGGGTCTTTCCTCAAGTCACTATTGCATGGAGGGCATGTAAGGCCACCTGATCTAAATTTCAAGCCCCACCATCTAATATTTCCTTCCCTGCTTCATATTATTTTTCACTAGCGGGTTCCGTTTCTTCTACTAGAAAGTTAAATTTTATGAAGTAGGAGTTTTCAATTCACTATCGAATCCTCAATAGCTGGAAGAGTACTTGATATACAGTATGTGTCCAAAAAAGTGTGTAGAATGAAGAAATAAATGGATGGATGATTAAAATGGACGACAAGGACACATATTTGAGACATAAACTGAGGATGTGTATGGGAAAGTCTTCACAGAAGTTGTTGCTCCAGATTGAAGAGGGGCCAATGGCTTTATAGATGCAGGGAACAGGAAACAGGCATGAAATAGTACTAGGAGTTTAAAAAGGAGAAATTGAGATAAATACACTGACATAGAACCATCTCAGAGATACGCTATTCAGTAAAGAATTAGTAGTAAGTACAATGAGCAAATAAATACAACTTCTCTTCTATAAATAAATGGAAAAACTAAACTCTAGATTTCTGTGTGTCTATTTGTGTTTTTATATAGCTACACATGCAGATACATGCTAGGAGAAAGGTCTGAAAGTCTATGCCAGTAGGCAAAGATTTTTTTCTGTAAGGGCCAGACTATAACTATTCTAGGCTCTGCAGCTCATCTAACAGTTTCTGTTGGAAATTATTTATGCATTTGTTTGTAAACAACTCTTTCAAACTGCAAAAATAAAAAAAATATTTTTAGCTCATAAATTATATAAAAATAAAATCCTCTGGGCTTACTGGTTGTTGTCTCTTGATCTAGGTTTGGTTAGTTCTGGTGAAATCTGTGGCATTGGGAAGAGTGAAGGGAGATTTTAGACTTTTTTTCCTTTATATGGTCTCTATCGTTTGAATTATTTTTTCTCAGGGAATATATTCCTGAAAGGTATGGGTTAAAAAAGTGCTATGAAATAAATGAATGGGGAAAATCCTGCTGCAAGGTAATTATTCAAGAAATACTTGTTGAGTAAATGAATGAATTTTGAATGAGAGAATAAATGTTCACATGAACAAAGGAATGCACAGATTCACATGTGTTCCGTTCTTTTGCTATGCATTATGTGGAAGCAAGGAAGTGGTTTGTGAAATTCTACAGCTAACAGAAGACCATATAAGATTTGTAAGTCCAAGCTACTGACTTTGTATTTTTCGCCATTGTCAGTTGTCCTAATATTAGTTCTGGAAAACCTATTTGAAAGTCAATTCTATGCAATAAAAACCCTTTTACCTAATGCATTGCATTAACCTTTGATTTGCATCAAGGTTTGGTACAATACACTGGAGGAAAGCTTAAAATAATATTTGGTTACTTCAACATTTTGTTCCAGGCTTAAGTGCACATTGGACCATGAATATTTATTTGTATTAAACCCACTTGTCTAGGTGTGAGCTGCTTTGTAGACTCTATATATCAAACACAGTGTAGAATAAGCATTTTAAATATTCTTGGATTTTTGCAAAAACCTTTTGTTCAATTGCCTCTTTGCAAAGAAAAACACATGCACATCTGTGTCCTTGTGGAAAGATGAGATTGTCTTTAGTTTTGCTTTAAAATGCTGCTTTTATAATGCTAATGTAAATTTCCAATTGTCCTTGAGATTAGTGTCTAAATTGCTAACAACTTTTAAAAACATCCTTTTGCCATGCTTTAGTACCTATCCATGTGTTTCACAAAATAGCATATTTATCATCATCAATAGAGATTTCATTAAAAACACACATTAGGCACCCATCTGTACTGTTCTGGTACTGTACCAAAGGATTTTGGGGAAAAAGAAATTCAACAATATAAGTTTGGGAAGTCTTTTAATAAATAAGTTCCTATCAAGATTTATTTTAACTCCTGAAAGATTTTAGCCTCTTAAATATCTATAGTTTCCCCCTAAACTCAGGTTATTGAGATATAATTGCTGTGTTACATTGTGTAAGTTTAAGGTGTACAACATAATGATTTGATAATTAAATATCTAGATTTTCCCCAGTATTTGTAGAAAGTTTTCACTTTCTACTTGGTTGATTTCCTAATTTCATTTTCAAAAAAGTGTTTGAGCGAAGTCCTTATTTCGCTGCTTTAGGCTGCAGTTAGCATTGTCACACGAGCGCTTCCATCAGCTTTAATTGAAGCTGTCAAATTTGCTGCATTAAATTCCCTTTAAGTTTAATGCTAAAGCACAATATTAACTGTCTATGAGCAAATATCCCACTACAATATGTGAACTACCCAATACATTCTTATCATACTAAAAAGTGTGAATTAAATTATAATATAATGAGAAACTAGAAGTTCATAGTAATTCCAAATGTGGTGAATCTTCACCAGTGCATAAAAATTTTCAGTGACTGTGAAAAACAGCAGAACGGCTTGAGCCTTGAAGCTTTCTCCCAGCAACCAAAAAGGACCCCAAACAAGCAAGCATAGCTAAGCATTTCATCCTGGAAGCAGCTTACTGAATTAATAAGACAAGTCAATTAATGTAATGCTCTGTTGCTTCGGGATAAAACATGAAAATGGAAAAACGTGGAGCTGTTTACCATACTGAGATCAAGCCACCAGGAAGACGCGGAACGAAACAGCCTCTTTTCTGTAAGCCTTAAAGGAGAACTTGGCATGGTTTTTGCTGTGGACTTAAATGTGAATTTCTCCTGAAATTTATCCTCAAAGGACTAGCCCCTCAGTGGGACTGCATTTGGAGTTAGGGCCTTTATGGAGCAATGACATTTACATGAGGTCCTAAAGGTGGGGACCTGAACCCGTAGGATTAGCATCCTTTTAATAAGAGACAACGAAAAGTGCCCTCCCTTCTCCATGGAAGGACACACGAGAAGGGGGTCATCTACAGACTAGGAGGTGGGCTATCAACCAGGAACTGAAAAGGCAGCATCGTGACCTGGGACTTCTAGCTTCCTGAAATGTGGGAAAATAAATTCGTTACTCAAGCCAGTCAGTCTGTGGTGTTTTATACTCTGGAGAAGAGGCTGTGGTGGAGATCAGCTGAGGGTTGACCAAGTGGGTCTCTCCTTCCTGAGCACGTCTTGGGATGCATTTCCTAGCCTCTGACAGTCAGGTGGGTTCTGCTGGACTCTCCAATAGACTGGAGTTCTGCTTCATGAAATGTGGGCTGTTGCATTTTCTACCACTTCTAGGACCACCCTGTGCTGGCTCTCTCTTCCCTGCCTGCTGGTGGAAAGCAGAGTTTCAAATGGATGTTTCTATTGTCTCAGAAATGGTAGAGCCTCTCAGGCGTTTATAACGCTGAGTCCCTGGTTGGTTGATCTATGGATAAAATTCAAGGAGTTTACGGCCTTGGCTAGAAAAATATTACATCCCTATTTTCATGAAACTCTAACTTAAATTTAGTGTCCCCTTCTATTATGAATGTAGGCAAATAACCACAATGATTTAAGTACTCCCTATGACTGTCACCTGGATAAATCACAGATTTTTCATATTACTTAGTTGTTGCAGATATTTCAAAAGTGTTTTACACTTAGTACTGTTTTAAAGTTATGATAGTTGTTGAACCTGATTTTGTTATTTAATTCTTTAGTAGTGAAGCATGTATATTATTATGTCACATTTTAAAATATTTTGATTATTGAATTTTAATGTATTTTTCTTTTAATTCTACATATTTTATTTTATGCATTTGAAAATTATTATCCTGAAAAAGGGTTGACAGACTTCACCAGACTTCCCAAAGGGTCTGAGGCACAAAAAGGTTAAGAAACATGATGCCACATGGGAGGACTCTGTGACATATGGGGAAGATAAACACTTGCTGGGTTAACCCACCGAGATGTTCAAGATGCTGTATTTGTTAGTCTTTTCACATCAAAGAGTCTATATTCTCCAAGACAGGGATTGGCAAAGGTTTTCTGTAAAGGGTCAGATAGTAAATATGCTGGACTTTGCAGTCCACACAGTTAGTGTTGCAGTGATTCAACTCTGCCCTTGCAATGAAAAGACAATCACAGGCTATATGTAAATGAAGGGGCATGACTGGGTTTCAATAAAACTTTATTTATAGATTGGAATTTCCCCTGGAGAAGGAAATGGCAACCCACTCCAGTACTTCTGCCTGGAAAATCCCATGGATGGAGGAGCCTGGCAAGCTACAGTCCATGGGTTTGAAAAGAGTTGGACATAACTCAGTGACTTCACTTTCTTTCACTGTAGATTGGAATTTGAATTTCTTTTGATTTTGATAGGTCACTAACATTATTCTTTAAGAATTTTTTTCAACATGAAAAAAACCATTCCTGCTCATAGGCTGTACAAAAGCCCATAATGGATTGTAGTTGACTGATCACTGAAATAAGACATAGGTCAGATGGTACTTTTGGGAAGGATAGGGGAGTGAAATTGTGTTAATTGCTGAGTTTGCTGGATGACTCAATTCCACAATGTAGACCATCATTGGAGACATCCCTCAAAGGCAAGCTGAAGGGATTCTGTATTGTCTGCTCTTTGTAAACTAGTTGCCATTTCCTACTACAGGACATCTTCCTGACCCGGGATCAAATCTGTATCTTTTGCGTCTCCTGCTGTGGCAGGCATATTGTTTAATGCTGAGCCAGCTGGGATGCCCAACTATCCTCCTAACACCACGTAAGTCCTTAGTGTTTAGTGATTCTCTACTTTGTGCTTTAGAATGACATGGGGTGCATTTAAAAGAGATATCGAGGCCAGAGGATCATACTGGATCCACTAAATCAGAATCTCAGGACTCTGACTGAACACTGATGCTCCTACAAAACTCCCTGATGACTCATGTTCAGGGAAGGAGAGAATACAACTACATGGGCATTGATGGTGAAGTCCAGTGTGTGCCCCACAGTGCAGGGCAGAAACAAAAATCGAGATTTCTCTCTCCAGACTCTTGGTCTTCACTTTATTTCCTTCCTACTAGGTTGAAAATAGCACACATCATGTAAGTTCAAGAAATATGAAACCTCTCCTCTAACACATACAGTGTCATCAGGCCTGTGCAGATGCTGTGTATGAATGACTGGGATGTAGCCTCTTGCCCAGAGCTTGAAAACTGGTGGTTTAAGGAATGGTTTTGTCCACTTGTCTCTTTTCATTTTTTTCTGCCTTTCCCCTTGTTTGTTTTCCCTCTCCGCCTCTCTGCCTCCCTCTCTCTTTCCTTCTTGGTTCCCTCTCCTTCTTACCCTTCAAACATATTTATTGAGAATCTACCATGTGTCTATTCAACACTTTTCTGGGTGCCCTGAGATTTGTTGTTTGCTTTCCCATTGTCCTAAAAATGTTTAGTTATTTTCTATATTTAAATATTCAGATATTCAGAAATAGGGAGATTTCACTGAACCATTAGAGGAGATGGAGCTGCTGGACATTTCTACATGGTGACAGTCAGGTGCAGCTGAGTAACAGGGTCCCTTTCCATTGGGAGAGAAAGGTCTTTCTACCTGGCTATGTCTTCGTCACTTTCAACCTTTTAATACATACCTACATCTCTTCACGTAGCTGAAAGCTGTCAACCTGTAGATATCTGGGCGGTGACCTCCTATCTGACCACTTACAAAATTTATAATCTGCACATTTCTTCTCATATCTGCAACTAAGTGGCAAATTCCCACATGAAAGCAAGATTTCTGTCATCATCTGTATCAGAAGTCTACCAATTATAACTTGTACACCACATCTAGCCTGTTGCTTGCTTTTGTAAATGATCTTATAAATAAATAGAGATATTTATGCACTGTCTATGCCTCCTTTCATGTTCTGATGGCAGAAATTAATAACTGCCTGCAAAGTCTAACATAGTTACTTTCTGGTTTGTTATGGAAAAAAGTTTGTTGAACCATGATCTAGGTATTTGATGTAAAAAATGTCTCTATCTAGTTATCTGTTAAAACCTGGTTGATTCCATTTGTAGCTTTCCCTTCAAGTATGTCACACTTGATGTGGCACCTGCTTTTTCCTGTGCAGTCTGTTAAGCAACTCTGAGGTCATTGGTAGGAGATAATAGTTTGATCCTCTCATTTATATGGGAGAAAATATTTGCAAATGAAGCAAATGATATGGGATTAAGCTCCAAAATATACAAAGAACTTATTAAAAACAACAAAAACCTAATCAAAAAATGGGCAGAAGATCTCAATAGGTATTTTTTCAAAGAAGACAGCTTAAAAGCACATGAAAAGATTTTCAACATCATTAATTATTAGAGAAATGCCAATCAAAACTACAATGAGGTATCACCTCACATCAGTCAGAATGGCCATCATCCAAAAACCTACAAACAATAAATGCTGGAAAGGGTGTGGAGGAAAGGGAACCCTCTTACCCTGTTCATCAGAATGTAATCTGGTACAGCCACTGTGGAGAACAGTATGGAAGTTACTTAAAAAAAACTAAAACTAGAGCTACGATATGATCCATCAATTCTACTCTTGGGCACATATCCTGAGAAAACTGTAATTTGAAAAGATACATGCACCCCACTGTTCACTGAGGCACTATTTACAATAGCTGGGACATGGAAGCAAGCTAAAAGGTCATCAACAGAGGAATAAAGAAATATCTATTCCTTTATATACATACAGATATATACACACACACACATATATATACACACACACATACAATGGAATATGACAGCCATAAAAAAGAACGAAATAGTGCCATTTGCAGCAAGATGGATGGATCTAGACATTATCATACTAACTGCAGTCAGACAGAAAAAGTCAAATATCATATATCACTTATATATGAAATCTAAAAAAAAAGGTACAATTGAATATATCTAAAAACAGAAATAAGAGTTACAGATGTAAAAAACTTATGGTTAGCAGGGCATAAGGTGAGGGGAGGGATAAATTGGAAGACTGGGAATGACATACACAAACTACTATATGTAAAATAGATAACTAATAAGGATATACTGTATAGCACAGGGAACTCTACTCAGTACTCTGTAATGATCTATATGGGAAAGGAATCTAAAAAAGAGTGGATACATGTATATGTATAACTAGCTGATCCACTTTGCTATATGCCTGAAACTAACACAATGCTGTAAATCAATCATACTTTAATAAAAATTAAACAAAAATGTCAGCACTGACTGATATTTTGATTTTGGCCTTATGAGGCTTTAAGCAGAGAGCTCAGTCATGTTGTACCTGTACTTCTAACCCATGGAAGTTGACATAATAAATGTATGCTGCTTTGTGCAAAAAAAACCAAACAACTCCAAAAGAGATAGCTTCAATCATAGGCAATGAATGTGGAGAGATGTTACTATCATCTGTTGTTATTTTTTTCCTGAAATACATTTGCCCTATTAGTTTGTCACAGCTATTTTTTTCCAGCCAATTTTTCTTTTAAAGAGTCATTAAGAGAAACAATTGATTTCATTTTATTATGTAAACGTTCCTTTGCCAAGAGAACAATATCATTGCTTGACTTTACAGCAAATTCCCACTTACTCCCAAGCTCATTGAACTAAACTGTGTAACATGAACTGTGATGGAGGAAAACAGGTAATGGTTGAAGAGCATCAGACCATTTCAAACACTAGGGTTGCAGCTCATCTGCTTGAAACATGGTTAAGATATTATGCTTATTTTATGTCCCTCGTCAGCAGGAAAAAGATCCAGTTTATTGGGTTAGAGCAAAATGCTTGATAGTGTTAAGACACCTATCACGGGGCTTAATCCTCTTCCAGGAAAAGCTAGTCTGACCTGAAACAATTTTTTTCTTTAAAGGGCCTTCTTTTATTTCCATCTTCTCTCTACTTCTGCTCAACCAAAAAGGGTTTGTGAAAATACAATTTGTTCTCTATAAAGTGCTTACTCTGCAACAAATTCTCAATCTTCCTCCCTCCTAGGGAATGGGCTTTTTGATGAACTTCATGGATGGTGGTTCTCATGAAGAGAAAATATAACAGCCTATAATCCACTGTGTTGGTTCACACCAACTGCCTCACTCTGATTAGTTTAAAGCAAATCACATCTTTAATCAATTGTCATGGATGGGACTTATTTGAATCTTGACTCAAGCACTTTACTGAAACCTGTAAGACAATCAGAAGAGCACAAATATCACTGGCTTGTTCTTTGATATTAATGACATCATTATTGATTAGTTTTGATAATCATATTGTGACTTTTAAAAAATTGTCTTAAAAAAATCCCTTGTTGTATATAGTCTGACATATTTACAGATGAAATGATATGATATGCTTCAAAATAATCTAGGGTGGGGGCAGCTGGTGGTGATGTGGACAAAACAAGAGGGGCTGTGTACTGGTATTTGTCAAAGCTGCCTGGTGGGTAAACAGGTTCATTATATTATTTGATCTTCTTTTGCTTATGCTTGAAACTTTCTGTAATAAAAAAAATTAAAAAAGGAAAAGAGCCCCAGCATGGAACAAAATGAAGCCAGAAATCTCAAGTATGTTCAGGGGCTTTGACCTTAGAGTAGGCAGTTTGAAGACCTCACAGGGGAGGGCAAAGTCTCTAAAGATTCACTTTTTAATCACATGTTTAATTTAGATTTACAGCTGTCAAATTCAAAACCTATAAGACTCCAAAGCCTCCTCTGTAAAATCCGTATGTCTCACATACACATACCTCTCAGATGTCTGTCTCAGATGTCATTGAAATCTGATAAACATCTCAGAAGTTATAAAATCAGCATAATGACCACCATTTTCTTATAAATTAAAAGAATCTCCCCAGTAGGCTTTGAGCCTATCTTGAATTTCTCTAAAAGTGTTTCTGATCTGACCTAAATCTTTATTCTTTGTTCAAGCTGATTTCTTATTCTTTTTAGAAATCAGCTTGAACAAATTGGAAATGCTGAGTAATCAGTTTGAAAACTAGATTCCAGTTTATTCAATGAGCTAATGAACTGTATGCTCAGATTATAATATTTGACCAAAAGAGTTATTTATTTATTTTTTATTTCCAGCTGTAGAAGTTGCAGTGCCAAATGGAACAATCACTGAAAAATACCAGACATGTCACTAACTATACTATGAACTTGAAAAATCCACTACTGTATTTAGGAAGAGAATGTTTTTTTTTTTTTTAAGTAAAATGTCTTTTCTCCTCTCTTTGGGACTACAGTCAATGTTTAAAGTGAAATAACTATTTCATTAAAATCCCATCCCATGAGTGGCAATGGTTTCAAGAAGACCGTAGAAAGCATTCTTGCTGTGATTTCAGTCCGTGGCCAGCAGTCTGGGATATTACTTTTGAGGAAGTCTGGGTTGCATCGCCCAGCCCTTCTAACCTACTCTGGGGTGTATTTTATTTTGAAAAAGATTGCAAATAAAAATGAAGTATTTTGAGAATTTTAGACTCTCCTTGAAACTGCTAAGAGATCTCCTTGTGTGTACCAAAACGTGTTTTGGGAATTACTTAGATCCTGATTTTAAGCCTTCAGCACTTGGTAGGGGCCAATTCATGAAAGGAAAACCTGAAAAAATTCTTTGCTGTGTGTGTGTGTGTGTGAAAAAATTCTTTGCTGTGTGTGTGTATGTGTGTGTGTGTGTGTTTGACACTAGCAGCCTCTGGTGCTTCAACTTTGCCAGCAGCTATTCAGATTCATATTTGAAACCACAGTCTGTGCCTGGAGGGTCTCTTAACTGCTGTTTTAAATGCAAAATCAAGTAAGAATAAAAAGTATCTTTGAGGAACAGAAAAACTTCCTAAATAGCTGGGAAGCCTTTTTTTTTTTTTAACTCTCTACCTCAAACCACCATTGAACTATAAAGTTGCTGAGTTCCTTCTTGATGATGAGTTGAGAAGTAAAGGCTGTTGCAAATTCTGAGAAATACCACACAACCTAATAGTATTAATTTAGAAAAAAAAAACCCCAAACAAACAGAATCCTGCAATTTATTTAATGGATCACTGGGCGAGAGTATATTCTGCATGGCTGTTTTACAAATCACATGTAATGGGAAGGAGACGCAGGTGAACTCACCAACAAATACAGCTTCAGTAGTCCTTGAAGTGGTCTCTAAGTGATGGTGGATGTGTGCAGTCACTTCGGTCATGTCCAATTCTTTGTGACCCTATAAACTATAGCCCGCCAGGCTCCTTCTATCCATAGGGTTCTCTGGGGTGGGTTGCCATACCCTCCTCCAGGGGATCTTCCCAACCCAGGGATTGAATCTGTGTCTCTTACATCTCCTGCCTTGGCAGGCGTGTTCTTTACCCCTAGGGCCACCTGGGAAGCCCTAAGTAATGGTAAGTGGCGACTAACTGTGAGTTTGAAAATCGATAAGTCATGATGCAAAATATTTATATGGTTCGATTATTTTTGCATTTGATTATTTTTGGTTTGATTATTGTTATGACCGCAGATCTCAACAAGGGTAGTATCTTATCCTCAAGGATCATGTGGGCATTTGTGCAGTGATTTCTTGGCTGTTACAGTGGTGGTGGGCTGTTATTACTGTGTGGTGGGCAAGGAGAAAGGCTGTATGGCCTGAAGTGCATGAGATACTCCTGCTCAAGGGAGAATTACTGTCCTATTGACTTAGTAATGTCACAGTGAAGATTAACGTATGTAAGAAAATCAATTTATGATGTTTTGAGCCCAGAACTGAGCTCAGATACAAAAAATATCTTTGTCTTTTTTTCCCTTAAAAAATTGAGGCATAATTAGCATTTCATACAATTCACCACTTTAAAACTGTTTACATGTCAAGGGTTTTTAGTTGTGTAACCATCACTAATATCTAATTTCAGACTATCTTCATCTGCCTCAAACAACCAATTAGCAGTCGCTTTCCCATCCCCCTTCTATCTCCTGGAAATGAATCTACTTTTGTAAGCAGCTCCTTGGTCCCCTTTTCTGTTTGCTCATCCTTGTTTTGCTTAGACCTTAAACATAAAGATGAGTTCATTGGGCAACTTTTAACTCTGCTACTGATTTCTGCTTTTCTAAATAAATACAACACCTTACCTGATTTGTTGATTCCCTTCCTGGATTAAAAGGAATAAGAATGAAGAATTAAGCAGTTAAAGAATGACTGACTCTCTACCCCTAGGTTCTCCTTAGTAAATCTGCAGGTAGACTCTGTGGGCCCAGGTGGACCAGGTAGGCAAGAGAACATTCCATTACAGGTGGACCATGTGAGCAAGACAGCATCCAAGTAAGACTCGGGTAAGTCAACGGGCCTGCATGCAATGAAAAAATATGAAGACTCTGACTTCCTCTTAATAATTAACTGTTTCGCCCTTTTCCCCTTAAAAATCATCACTAGGGTTGGGCAGCATCTTCAGAGTTGCTGGATTTTTCTGAACATAGCATGTTTCTTCTCTACTGAAGCTTGCTTCTCAATTTATTATCTGTTGAGTGGTGAGCAGCCAAATATGTGTTCAGTTACACTTTCTGTGTCTATGTGCATGCTCTGTTGTGTCCGACTCTTTGTGACCACCAGAGCTCCTCTGTCCATGTAATTTTCTAGGCAAAAATACTGTCAACGATGGCAAAACCACTATAATATTGTAAAGTAATTAGCCTCAAATTAAAAAAAAAAAAGACAAGACCCTGATGCTGGGAAAGACTGAAGGCAGGAGAAGAAGGGCACAATAGAGGATGAGATGGTTGGATGGCATCACTGACTCCATGGACATGAGTTTGAGTAAACTCTGGGAGTTGGTGATGGACACAGAGGCCTGGCGTGCTGCAGTCCATGGGATCGAAAAGTCACACACAACTGAGCGACTGAACTGAACTGATGTGGAATCTAGAAAAATGTCACAGATCAATCTATTTGCAAAGCAGAAATAGAGACACAGACATAGAGAACAAATATATGGACATCAAGGGATAAGGGGGGGATAAACTGGGAGATTGGAATTGACATATATACACTACTGTGTATAAGGTAGGTAAAGTAGGTAACTAATGAGAACCTGCTGCATAGCACAGGGGGAAGAAAGAAGGTATAATGTGTAGGACATATATTAAATTAACCTTAAAAATTAATTTTGGTCCTATCACTTCATGGGAAGTAGATGGGGAAACAGTGGAAACAGTGTCAGACTTTATTCTGGGGGGCTCCAAAATCACTGCAGATAGTGATTGCAGCCATGAAATTAAAAGACGTTTACTCCTTAGAAGGAAAGTTATGACCTAGATAGCATATTC
>SJYC01018531.1:0-18945 GCA_006408675.1 Madoqua kirkii
GGAAAGTGAAAAATTCAGGAGATGGATGATGCTGAGATTTGTTCAACAATGTGTCTGTACTTAGTGCCACTGAACTATATAGTTAAATATGTTTAAAATAGTATGTTTTATAGTATGTGACTTTTATCACACACAAAAAATTAGATGACATCCATAATCTGATAAACCACTAAAAAGGTAGTAGAGACATATCTGGCTGAAATGTTCAAGGACTTGCTCAGTTTTATATTTTTAAACCAACTCCTGCCTTCGACCATTTTGTTTTTCACTGATTTGGTTTGGGTCTGCTTCCTTGTTCTCAGATTTCTAACTGGTTCATCTTTGCAGTTGTTTCTAGTTGACTTAATAGCCTTGAAGTCTTTTGGCCAGTCTAATAAGGACTGCTGCTTTATGGCAAGATTGTCACCCCATTATGGTTCTCACTGACTGATCAGTGATTATGCTGGCTTGCTCCAGGTGTGGCTGGAGCCTGAAGAAACAGATGCTACAGAAGTTGGGAAGGAAGAGCTTTTTCTTTACCCGTGAGCAAGGCTTCTGGGGCTGTTAAGGAACATCTGTATGTCTAAATCAAGCAATCTCAATGTCAGCAGTCAGAGCTGCTCTTCAGAACCTAAGAATTTGTTATGTCGTAAGTATCTCATTTTAAAGAGTATCTTGAATTCTCTTTTCTGTCTCAGTTCAGTTCAGTTGCTCAGTCATGTCTGAGTCTTCGTGATGCCATGGACTTCCCTGTCCATCACCAACTCCTGGAGCTTGCTCAAACTCATGTCTGTCAAGTTGGTGATGTTATCCAACCATCCCTTCCTCAGTTGTCCCCTTCTCTACCAATCATCACTCTAGCAATAAGAAATTAGGCTCAGATAATCACAAAATCTGAGAAGCACAAGATTCCTTAGGC
This sequence comes from Madoqua kirkii, assembly GCA_006408675.1. NCBI lineage: Eukaryota > Metazoa > Chordata > Mammalia > Artiodactyla > Bovidae > Madoqua > Madoqua kirkii. The sequence goes on from SJYC01018531.1 coordinate 899, forward strand.
AGGAATCCGTCTATGTGATTGTTCGGTCGCTAAGTCATATCTGTCTCTTTGTGACCCCATGGGCTGCAGCACTCCAGCCTTTCCTGTCCCTCACCATCTCCCAGAGTTTGCTCAGATTCAGCACCCCTAAGAGTTCTCCTCGTCTATGCTTGAATACCATTCATAGCAACAAAGCCTTTACCCACTAAACAAAGTCAATCAAGTGATTTGTTCTTAAACTGATATTTAGTTATGAATTGCACATACTCTTTAGAATCTAGTGTAACCCCTTCTTCTAAATGAGACCTTTAATTATTTAAATACAGCTTCTCATTCTGGACCCACTTTTCTTTTTCCATGAATCTAAGCATCAGCCTCCTTCAGCTGTTTCTGATTATCATCCGTATTTTCCTCTGTCTACTTGCTTGAACTTGATTTAAACATGCCAGGTAGTCGAAGACCAGTTTGACTGTGGAGCATCTGCAAAACTGGTCTGTACAGCATGTCAGTACTGTCTTTCACACAACTGATAATAAAACAATGCACAGGACACAGCTAGGACAGTACTCAGGATTCTATTACTAGAAGTCTTTCTCTAGGTTACAATTATTCTGGAAATTAGAAACACTTGAATGGCACTCTTCATTATGTTTATGAGCTCACACAATTTTTGCTCTCATCTAGCCTTCTCCAGAATATACCAGGGAGCAGCAAAATGTAAAGAACCAAATAGTTAATACTTTAGAGTTTCTGAGCATAATATCTCTGTTGTAGTCATCCAACTGCTATAATATTGCAAAAGCAGCTATATGGCCATTATGCAAACTAGTAGCTGTATTACAGTAAAACTTTATTTGCAAAAACAAGCAGCACTCCAGACTTGGTGTAAGGGCCACAGTTCACCAATCCTTAGCTTAGACTCGTACCTTTTTAATATCTAGACACAATATGTCAATCATCTAAAAAAATAATTTAGACTAATTAAGAAAACAGTGAGGTCAATGAAAAACTTTTCTGGTATGATTTTTTTTCTCAGTGAACCCAAGCTGGCTCCTGGTAATCACTAATTACCACCCCCCCCCCCAGATTTCTTAAATGATCTACTTTAGCATATTGCCCTGGATTGACCTCAGGATCTCTGACCTGTAGATTTCAGGATCTACTTCCTTTCCCAAACAATGTAAACTGTACTTAACCCATACTAGACATCTAGTACCCCTCTTAGAGGTACATATTTCCCCAGCACTGGCATGGTAATATTTGGACAGGGTTTTTTGGTTTGTTTTTTGAACTAGGAATGTCATTTCCCTTACACAATGGTATGCTCAAGCTGGCTCTCACAGGCTTGTGAGGGTCAACCAAGTGTATCTCTTCCCAACCTGTCATTGGTAGCTTGGAATCAACAAAAATATGTACAAATTAGAGCTTCCCTCCTTCTGCCATCACTGCACCCTGGGTACTTGAATCCTTGAGGAGGACTAGATGTTCTCTTCCAAATTTCTTCCCCTACCTTGAGTTATTTTTCTCTTAATAACATCCCTTCCAGACATTTTAGCCAGCAGATAACTTTTATCAACATAGAAAAACTAGAAACAACATAGTTGCTTGAGAAAGTCCTGGATTCTCCATCACCTATATACCATTGGCTTCATCCAGTAGTTGTGTACTTTTTATATAGCTACAAAAAGGTTTTGATATCGACCTTACCATGTCTGAAAGTCAATTTAAGTCATAAGTCAATGTAACTCTATCATATTCTTAGAGGTTTCTGTCACTGTCATATATAGTCTTCACTCTTTATTTGCCGTGCAAAATCTTATGTGTATGTCCTTTAAAATTTCAAACTGGTACTTTAACTAGTTCACCATTTCCCCTACAATTACAATGTGTGGTTGCCTGCACAGAATGCCATTTCTGAGAACCACTGCAAGAAGTTTAAGTCATTTCCTGGGTTATAACTAAAGATCAGGGTTCATCTAACCCAGTGCATTTTCTAGGATGCCATCCACATTTTACCGTGTGGTTTTTAGAAAATTCTAGGATTGGAGACAAAGTTGGAATTTCCTTATTACTAATTCAATCTGAATCTTGTTCACGGCAATGAGGCTAGCTAGCTGGGAACAAGGTGAATCAGAAAGGACTAAAGTTTTCTCTCTCTGAGTTACCTCTAAGAGATACAGGATAACCTTACTCTTGTTTTATCACGATGGCCTTGGATAACTGAGTCTATAAAATGGCAATTGACTGATGTAGCTGAGACCTGAATCTAAGCTATCAGCTCCTCCATGAAGGGAAAAGCATGATTCACTGCTTTGTCCTCAGGCTTTGACAAGGAAATGCTCCACATATGTTTACTAAATACCACAAAAGCCTCCTTACTGATCTCCTCAGCTGTAGTTGGTGCTCTTTCCATTTTTCTCCATTTTGGAAATAGAGTGGTCATCTTAAAATATTGCCTTTGGTGGGTCTCTCCATAGGAAGACCTTGAGACAAAGATTTCAATGGAAGCAATGTATTTGAGAGGTAAATCCAGGCAGCACTGAAAATGAACTGAGGAAGTGACAGGAAGTGAAAGGAAGTCAATAAAATGTTTGGCTATGAGCATGCCATGGCTTTGGGCAACTGGGGCTCAGTGCTAGTACTTCTGAAAGACAAAACAGAACTATGCTGTCCAGTAAGGTAGCCGCCTAGTCACATGTGGTTGTCTAGTAAGTTAATAAAATTGAAGAAATGTAAAAACCTCTTCTTACGTCACAGTTGACACATTCAAAGTGCTCAATAGCCATATGGAGCAAGTGGCTACCATACTGGACAACTCAGATACAGAACATTTTCACACTACAGAAAGTTCTACTAGACATCACGAAAGGTGAGACCCATGCACTAATGAGGATTATGTGTGAATCTGTATGAATATTTTGCCTGAATGACAAGAGGGTAAGATGGGGGTGGAGGCGGGGAGTAGGCTGGTGATGACATTGTGCATAGTTGTTGGACATTGTCCTACAAACCAGACAACTCTGGCCATTAACTCTGGCCAACTCAAGTCTTAATGGCAGTGATCAAGTGTAGATAATATTGGTATTTTCCAGTGGTTTAAAAACATTAGCAATAGTAAGGCAGATGGGGAATTCTACAGATTTGAACAGAGATCTGTCTAGTAATCTGAGAACAACAAGAGTTTACCTATTGCTTTCCATTTTCTCTAGTTTCCTAGTCTTCCCATAACCTTTAAACTTTGTACAATGATCTGCATTTTACAGACAGGAAAACTCAAGAGGAAGAGGTTACAAGTTTTCTAGGTTATAAGTGGAGGGCGAGGACCCAAATCTTTGGGGGGGCCCTTTTGGCTTCCAATCCTAGAACTTTTTTTTTTTTAACACATACAGTGCTTTTTAAGTCTAGAATGTAAAAGGGATAAGAGGAAATATGTCAGTGGTGAGCTGAAAGGGGTGATGGGGTGAGAGGGCTTGAGAGCTTCTCCATCTGGCCTTCTTGAGGAGGATCCAGATCAAGGGACAAAGAACTTAAGAATTCACATACATGAGTGTGGGAGGATGTGTGCAGGATGAGAAAGCAGAGGATGGAGGCCGTTTCCATTGGGCACATAGTACCTAGCATTTTTTTCTTAAACTAAACGTTTAAGTGTCTCAGGTGTTTTAGCAGATGCTTGTGGGAGATTCTGACCTGACACTACTTCTTTCCAGCCCCTAAAATTGGCTCCCACAGTGGTTTGGTGACCCCAACAGTGGAATCTATGGAGGTGTAATCCATTTACTGTATTCTGGTACAGGGGCTGACCTCTTTTTGCAACCCTGGCATGCCCCTATTCGAGTATAAATGCTATCTATTGCTGTGCGCATACGGTTCCCAGTGGCAAAAGCAGGAGAGGTTGCAGGTTACATGCAATGGACTGCAGACAAGCTCTACCGCCACTGCATTTTTTCTACCACCAGAGGAAGTACACATGAATGAAGATCTTGAAAATGCCATTGTAGGCCAGATTTGCAAACCAATGTCTCACAGACAGAATAGCATCTTTGGTCATATCTTTTAATAAAAGTTCAGTAAGTTATAAATATGCACAATTTGGAGATTTCATATAAACCTTGGAATTTCTGGATTTTCTTATAAAACATCCCAAAACAGAAGAACTGGGCCGTATTAGCCACCAATGCTAAGCGTGAGTAATAGACTGGGACCAAATGCTGCCTGCTGGAACCTGCCAGGTACAACATTGCTATCCTAATCATGTGTGATTTGGCATTGACATGTGACTTTGGTTAGCTAACTAGTGTTATTTGCCTAGCTCCTGTTGGCATATATATCTTGTAGGCCCTGGCTGGGAACTACTTGTGAAATAATTATAATTTTCTTATTTATAAAACAGTAATGGAGAAGGAAATGGCAACCCACTCCAGTGTTCTTGCCTGGAGAATCCCAGGGATGGTGGAGCCTGGTGGGCTGACATCTCTGGGGTCGCACAGGGTTGGACACAACTGAAGCAACTTAGCAGCAGCAGCAGCAGCATTTGACTTACAGATGTAGAAAACAAAATTATGGTTACCAAGTGGGAAAGGAGGGGTAGGGATAAATTGGGAGATTGCAACTGACATATTCACTCTACTATATACAAAATAGATAAGCCATAAGGATCTACTGTATAACACAGAGAACTCTATTTAACACTCTGTAATGACCTATGTGGGAAAAGAATCTAAAAAAGAGTGGATATATGAATGTCTGTGGGTGTGCAGCAGATGATTCTCTTTGATATACAGCAGAAAGTAACAATATTATTAATAAACTATATTGTAATAATTAAAATATATTTACAGATCATATTAATAAGCCACTTCTAACCCCTCTATAAATAATGGCCACATATCCATGTTGTTGAGAACCATTGTCATAAGGAAAGTCTGGCCTCAGGTTTTTCCTCATGGCGTGAGTGGAATCTAATCTGGGGTTAGAGACTCTCTAAGGAGGTGGAAAGTAGAGCTGGACTTTAAATATAGTCAGTTATATTTGGGGTCCTGGCTTTCATGTTTGGTAATTATTATTTTTTAAAAATAATGTAGCTAGCTACCAAAATCAATATATGAGAGCTGAACATTTTTGTTTTGAAAATGAAACAAACCTAAGGAAATAAAATAAATAAATGAGAGCCACTGTAGACCAAAGATGTCAGCATAATGTACCTTCCACTGGGATGCTCCTGAGATCTTTTATAAGGAAAAAATATCCTGAACTATTCAATCTAAAATCTTAAAATCTTTATTAGCAGGAGATTTCTGTGTGTTGGTGCAATTAGTAGCTTCCCCTTAAATTTACTTTGAAGTGTGAATATTATTTTTATCACTTTTGTATAATGGCCATGGGCATTACAAAATCATATTCTATCACTACTGAATGGGCTCTGAGTCTCTACATTTCTTAAATGCCTTTTACATTGGTTTCTTATGTTTATATACTAGGTAGAAGTGACTTGAGCCCTAGAATTTGCTAGACACTAAATCTTTCATTTGGAAGGTTGACAGATAGTGAAAAGAGACATGATACACTTTGTCAAGCAAAACCAAATAGATTTTGAAATGGGACTGTCAAGCCTTTAATTAAAACAGAAACTCATTCATGACACAATATTTGACCTTCAAGGAGGAGTGCATATCCCACGCAGGTGAGGAATGTGTGAATTGTCTCATATAAACAGTTTTTATACCCTTCATAACTTATTTTATCAGTGACAATGCAAGGTGGCATAATATACTGCACTATAAAGTCACTATATTGCTTGGTGAAAGTTACATTGGATTTGATCAGAAAAAGATATGAATTGTACGTTGGTGAAAACATTCTTCATTGTTCTATAATGGGAAAAAAGTAGTTAAACATCTCAGTGTGCTTGCCAAGTCCGTTTATGGGTAAATGCAATTACACACCAAAAAAGTCAGCAAATAAGCTTTACCTTCCTTGATAATCTTTGTCTTATGAACTGAGTCATATTTCCCTTTTACCATGAGAAAGGATTTGGATGAAACCCTTGGCATTTGCTCTAATTGTGTTATAATATTATTCATCATTCTTGACTCGAAAGCTCAATATCAGTATTAGTCATACCACACTGAGCTCTTTATTAACCAGAAATACGTGATATACTTTTTAAAACCATATACATTCAGATTCAATAGGCAGATGGTAGTTACTGAAAATTCCCCAAACTGCTGCAAGTTAAATTTAAACACAAGTTGATGGTTCACACATTTTGGTAAGGGACTTGGATAAGTGGAAACTGAATTTGATGACATTTACAAATATTTTCACTGTTTTCTTGGATGATTGCTTGATTCTGATGTGATGTTCCCCCCCCCCCCCCCCCCCCCTTTCTTCCAACTCTTTCCCAGGGAATTTGCTGCATTAAGTGAACAACAGGAGATGAACTAAAGACATGGACCTCTAGACTGGGTCTTTCATTGACTTATAGGCTCTAGATACAGAACAGAAAAAGCTGTGAGCCCCATGTATTGAGAATCATGAGTGCGGTCTACATGTGTGAGGCCATAGAAAAGAAAAACATTTGCTTCTCATTGGATTTTTTATTCAGGACAAACACTCTTCAGAGGGTATTTCAGAAAATACTGATCTTATAGAAAAGGCCACATGGTCAGATATTTTGGGCAGTAATAAGTCTTGCAGAGTTTTTAATGGAAATAGTCTCATTTTGGTTCATCTTATTTAAGAATGTTAGAAGACTGTATGTAAAAATCCAGACTTCTAAAAAAAAAATCCAGATTTCTGGTTCTCTAGAAAAACTGAAGACATGACAATGCAGTAAATTTATCCTCACAGAGAAATAATTTCTTGCAGCTTCTATTAGTCAGCAAATGAGTGCTCCATTAGTCAAGGACCACTCAGCATGCTTGGATTCTGGAAGCCTTTTACTTTACTCCCCGTTTCAGTCTTTCTTGAGGACACACAGTATCTTTTGATATATTAAAGGCTCTGAGAATCCCTTTAAATAATTCTACTTTATTTTGCTGAAAAAAAATTTCCCTAATATATTTGATTATAGAAGTCTGTTGCTCCACATTTTGGGATGTACTGTTCTAGATAAATCTTTGGATTTATAACTTCAGTTTTCACCTCTGAAATGTATAGATGAAATCAGTTTATAACATATTACATGGTACACGGATATGGACCACAAAATTCAAGCAAGTCTGAATTGTTGATATGAATTTATGCTACCTCCTAGAAAATATTTGTTGAAGTGTTTAGAAAGCTCAGATTTTGCAATAAGGTTTCCATTTCCATTTTTGGATGCTTCTATAGGCATTCAAGATGCAGAACAAATCCACCTAGTTAGAGTATTTATATAGTCAATCAGTTTCAAGGTATAACAGAAGAGATGAAGGATCCCCTGGATTTTACCCAAAGGTCAGCTGAAAAATCCACTCTAGGAGACCCATTGTGTCACTGATCTAGTAACAGGCCCTAATAAAACATATTCTGGAGAAAAGACTTTGGGGGGAAAAACACACTTGCAGTATGATACAATAAGTAACAGGAATGTACAGTAATATTATGCTCTACCAGAGTGCTAACATAATGTCTACTTAAAGAAGAATTTAAGTAGATAGTCTTTCTTAAAAGTATAAGCTAAGTAACTCTAAAAAAGAAGATGGACACAAATTGATCTTTGAGGGGCTGAGCCCTGAATGCATTATCCAGGTGATCACCATGGAAGCCCAATAACAGGATTTGACATTTCATCTTGCTGGCTGAGGGCACTGAACTTCTAGTAATGAATTTCTAGTTTTCAAATTATTAGAGTTGGAAATATTGGTTGTGATGGCAGCAATGACCTTGTGCAAATAATTCTTGTGGACCATGTGTCACTACATGAATGTTCTCTGGATTTGGCTAATGCTGATTGAGGGAAAATAAATGGCAAATGAAGAGGACACAATGATTTAGAAAGAAGTTATTTACCACTTTAATAGGGCTGTCCAACATTTGGTCACACAGATCATTCTGAAACCTAACTGCTTTAACAGTCTTTCCATCTCACCAGAAGAGATCTCTGAATACTCTTGGAAAAAATCAAATCAAATGTAGAAAGAGGTGCCATGATAAGACGTTGCTACAGCACTATGTTATTAATGATGTCAGACTTTGGATTTAATCAGAGGACATTTCTGCAGTTTAGGATAGCTATACAAAGCCTTAAGACACTGTATTTACAGAACTTAATATAGGGATCCATATTTGACCATTACTCTGCCGGAGTCTTAACAGCATGGTGGAGTGGCTCCCTCAAGAATCCTCGTTTTTCTTATCTGTGGAAAAGCTAGTAGTTCTAAAAATATTTTCCTGGAAGAGGTTAGAACGGTATTATATATCAATTGATATAAAGTATGGTTATGTAAGCCAAGCTTGCATGCTAATATTGCACAGGATAGAAAACAATAAATCAGGATGATGTGCTTCCTTGGGCCATCTGTAGAAACAGAAGGAAGCTCTTGACTCGGTGTTGTTTTGATGCCTCAGATTCCAGGAGTCCACCTGTAGCTGGCCTTCCAGTGTCAGTGCCATGCCCACCTCTCAAAAGGGCACATGGTTTCCTTGCCGGTAGCAAAAGAAATGACAAGAAAACAAAACAAAACATCCAAAACTCAAAGAGGTACACCAGCCGTCTCAAACTGTGGTACAGTTCATTTCTTGAAGAGAATATATAATATTTCAAAATATTATGTATATACATGTATTTCAAGTGGTACAAAGTAACTATAGATCCAAATGAGAAGATAGTTGACCGTTCTTCGTAATCCCAAAAAATCTGCATTGAGAAAACCCATTTTTTTTTCTTAACCCACTTTCCATGATACCGCCAAAACTTCGGGTCTTCTCCCTCTAGGATACTCTGTGATACACAGTAAAAGCACTGTGTTTATCTGGTAATCAGTCAAAGTGCAAATAAGAAATCCATTTGGCTTCTAATGTATAAGATGTTTTAACTTTTTAAAATGTATTTTCCGCAGAGTTGGTTTTCCTTTATTTTACTATAACAAATGCTTCTGTTAGGTTCTTGGGTGAATCTGAAAGCAAAGAGAGAAAGAAAGAAATTTCAGGAAGAAAGGAAGGAAAAGAAGGCACAAAGAAAGATGATTAGGAGGAAAATTAAGGACACCATGAATTTTTAGGATGTTGCTTCTTTCAAGTGCACTGAAATAAAATTTGTTCAAGTCTAGAGCAGTAGTTTTCAAACGGTGATCAAAGCACATGCACAGGCCACCATATTTTATCAGTTCATTATTTTTTGCCACAAGTGAGGACACAGACTCTTGGAGCAATGGTTAAGCAAGACCGAGGTCATAGGCATGCAGTCTATGTAACTGTGGGGAGCCCTGAGCCGAAAGGGACCTCACACTGGTTTAATGACCTGCAACTGCCACCTTGAAATTCTTAGTAATTTTTAAAAAGGGGTTTTGTGTTTTCATTTTGCACTGGACTCTTTCTGTAAATTATGTAGCTATTCCTATGTCTGTCTGATGAGAATTTCATGAGAAGGAAATTCATTAGCCTTGACATGTTGGTTGCTGATAAGATGCAGAAGGGTGGCATGAGGTGAAGTCATTGCCAAGGCTGGATCACACTTGTTGAGAAATTTAAGAGACCTTTGCAAGGCGAGAAACTGTTCCACTCAAACAATGATACAGTTTTCAAGGGCAATCAATGACATACTTCTATAACTACTGATGTCATTCAATCCATTCAAATAATGGTCCCAAAGACTCATATTCAGAAGGATGTATGCATGAAGAATCACTGGTCTAGAGCATGATGATGGTTCTAATAAAGTTGAAGGTTCTATTTTAGAGTTCTAGGACTTAAAACAGTTTTCTCCATCATCTCTTAATTCTTTATAGTTTTAGAAACTGAGTATTCTGAGTCCAGGAGTGAAGTCCATTTAAAGCTTTCAGGGTTAGGTAGGAATGGTAATACATGCTTGCATTCAAAAGTTGGTTGGGCCAGGGGCAGAATGTATAAAAAACTTCACACATTTTTTTTTTTTTTACTTTTTCCATACAAATAACAGATACTTTCAAACTTTGGTTTGTTATAGTCCAGTGATGTTTATGACATTTGTTTTCACTGTCTTCTTTTGCACCAAAAGGAAGGAGAAAGAAATGTTTCCAAAACTAATATGGAATTGCCTTTTTAAAAAAATTTGTAATGACCCTTCCTCTTTCCCCATCCCACCCGACTTTAGGCTTTATCCTTCATGGAAGACCAGGGGCCATGTCATGACCATCATCACATTCCCAAGACTTTAACTTTAGATAATAGAGGTTTAATACTATTTATTAGTTAAAGAAATGAATGAGCGCACTTGGATCATTTGTGGCAATTTTGATAGCAGTTTATTCTTTAAGAAGATAGGTTACTCTTCCTTCCTGCAGTCTCTAAATACCATTCCCATTCCAGCCTCCCCTTTTCCCCCATCATTTGTCTCTCTCTCTCTCTCTCAAAGGCATTTCTTGCAAATGAATGAATGAGATCAAGACTGTCAAGACTCTCAGAACCTCTCATGCCTGGTGGAATTTGGAGTGAAGAAGCTGGAATATGTTAAAGCTGGTATTTTACTCCTCAGTTTTATTAAAAAAAAAACATTGGGGTGATTAGAGTGGGTGGAGATATGCAAACCATTAGGAGGATGAGGCCAGGAGGCTGTGGACAAATGACTCTGGTGAATTGCACGGGGTGAGTCACAGGGCATATCACATCTGAAAAGATGGCTATTGTGGTTAGGTGTGTAATCTGAGGGGTTAGGTTTCAATCTGAGGTCAGTAATTTACTCTTTTAGGGAATGAGACTTTACAGTGTACACTAACCGTTGATCTCCTCACTAATGTGAAAGACATTAACATACTTGGATGAAGGAAATCCAAGAAATTGCTTGATATTTGTCCAGATATAAAACCAGATTACATTCTGGTATTTTAATCTACTAATTTTCCTTCCCAAGTGATTTTGGATTTGTCCTCATTTATTCTCTTCCTCTTTCTGTCCCCAATCACTGTTCACTTTCTACACATAAATTATTACAGCATTGTCAAACAACTTATATCCTCAAAGGGGAAGTCTAGCTTACTGAATTAAGTCATTATTCCGGAATACACTAGGTAGTAGATTCTTTCCTGAATACACAGACAATAGCCTCTTCACCTTTCACAGTTATGCTTTTCCTCCATCAGTTTGAAGAAAAGAGGTAAACCAATGGGTATCCACAACCATAGGAAAAAAATCTCTAGTCAATATTTAGGCAGGTTAGTCTTGCTACAAACTACCTACAAAGCAATGTAATTAAAAAAAAAAAAACAACCTGAAGCCATGATCAAGTAGGAACAGGGGTAAAATTTAGCCAACTTACATTTTTCATATATCAGTTTAAAGAAAAGGGATAAACTAATGGATATCTAAAACCATAGGAAGAAAATCTCTAGCCAATATTTAGGTAGTTTAGTCTTGCTCCAAATTCCTAACAAAGCAATTTGATAAAACAATGAAGCTATGATCAAGCAGGAACAGCGTTAAAGTTTAGCCAAGAAGCTTCACCCAGATGCACCAAGCTTCTTCTCAGAAGGCATCTATCTTATTGTGCCCATGCCAAGTTTTTGGAGCACCTCTCAAGTGTGATTACTTTCTCTCCATGGTGTGGCATTCAGGAAGTTTCCTCTTTCCCTATGATTTATTTTGCCAAGTCTCTTGAAAGGGAAGCCTCTGCTTGATTCCACTTATCTTTTCTCCTTATTGCACCCAGATCCAATTTCCCCAAGATTTTCCTTCAGACTATGGCCTGTTACCCTGGCTAGTCTATATTCTGTGGTATCTGGTGGGTTAAATGAGACACTGAATTTCTACTCTCCACCTTCCTTAAAAAATGAGCATTCTAAAAATTTAAGTTAGAGGGCACTTTAAATCATCTTTTATTTACTGACATTTCAAAAAATGCTGAGAATTTTGGCTTAGGATGATTAGTTGGGAAGTAACTCACACAATAGGGAGTTTATATGGAAAAAAAAAATGTAGGGAGAAAGCCTGAAGTCCCAGGAATCTTTCCTGCAAATTTCTTTACACTGAATCTCCTTTTAAAAAATAAGTTTGCAGGAAATTTACAGTTGCCCATATGTTTCTTCAGTTTTCTGCTTTTGTTTTTTTCTTAAAGAACTCTTTGAACCAATCTTACCTATACAACAAAAGGAGGTGATTTCTTTATTCTTCCTTTCACTTTAATAAGGTCTTGAATTTTTTACCTTAAAGATTACTTCTTAAAGAACAATGAAAACATGTGATTTCTAATTAAAATACATCTGTGACTTAAACTTTTAAAAGTTAAACTGCTAGGGTCAACGTTTGAAGTGTGTAGGCATATTTATATTCTGATGGGGAAAAACACACAAGGCATACTAGAAAAATTCATATAAAACCTACTCTTTAGAGCATATGATCTAAGGACTGGTGTTAGCCATTTATATGGGATGGAGCCCCTGTGTATATCATTTGGACTTAACTTGTAGCTTTTGTGTTAAAGTGTTTATTTCATCATAAATTTCTTTGTAAAGAAGGGGGAAGAAAATATGTCAATTACAGTGTTTGGGTTTTCGTAAGGTCTGAAACATTTAGCTTTTTCTAGTGCCTTCTTTTTCCTTCTCTAAAGAGAGACTTGAGAATTCTTAGTTGACTGACAAGCCACACACATGGCTATAGAGGACCCTCTTATTTCCTTGCCTGAAACAGATGTACACATCAGACACAGGTACATCTTCTGCTTTTAAACTGCCTGTAAAGGGTGATTTATTTCTTTTATACTGTTCGACTATTTGGATTGCGTTCAGCCCACCTATGGCACAGTGAACACAATGTGCACTTGACTCTATTACCATGATCAGATTCCACACACCATACTTTTGTGATTCAGAAGAATGTCTAGGATGTATTACTCCAAGCATGATGGTTTTAAAATATACTCTATGAAAGCCAAATAAAAGAAAGTGACACGGGTCACAAATAAGCAGCATTAACAATTTCTCTGTTTTGTTTTATTTTCTGTCAGCCAAAGAATCTTCTCATTGGTACTCTTGGAACTTTACATATCTAAATTCTGAAATATTTTGACTTGCATTATTGTTCTTTAAGGAGTTTTAAGTCTCAAGGTACTAAGAGAACAAGGATTACCATCAATAAAGGGTGATTGATTATCACTTGGAATAGGGAATGGAGATTTGGCAGAGAGTATGTCAACAATATGTTCAAAACAACAGCTACTGATTTCCAGCCATACTGGCTAAAATACAGAGTAGCTTAAAACTAACTTGCAAGGGTATCTTCAAATTACCTGGTAAAATCATCTTCACGGAAAATGTAATCAAAGGAAAACCAAAAATCCATACTCTAGACCAGCTAATTAAGATGAGTTCTGGGGTAAGTAGCACAAACTAAGTTCAGTTTTAAACACTCTCTTCTGTAGATGTTTCATTGAAGTGAAACACAATAGTCCAGATTGAACTTCTTGGCACCTTCAATGTGTGGGTTAACAAGAGAGGATGGTTTGACAAGTCTTCTGGCTGCAAGCCAGGCAGGTAGAGCTATTTACTGGCTAACGTGGTCAGTATAGGCAACTAAACTAGAAAAAAAGAGCCTTCACTTACAAAAAGTTTCAAAAATTGTTATGTTTTCTGCATCACAAAAATGTAAGAACCATTTTTTTGAAATGAAAATTCTGAGAAGAAAGGCCAGGTTAAGACTGACGATTGAGGGGCTGGAATCAGATATGTCCTTTGAAATTTGGATCATTCTTTTGGAAACTTACAAGTTCAGCATATTGGAATTTTATCTAATGGAGCTTGCTTTAAAAAGTACCCAATACTTGCAACATATACACACATAACAGGGCTGATATTCTCATGGTGCGTGTACATATCACCATACTGACTGTTAAAATATGAATAGACTTTTGTGGTAATAGTTTTGTATAGTGAATAGTTACTGTCTTACACACTCTAAAGGACCCCCTCCCCCTCAGTACCCCCATTAGAACTTTCAAACTTTCTTATGAACCAGTAACTACAGAGTCAACAACTGGCCTAGACTGGCCTCTCTAACCTGTTCCAGCCTCATGACACCAGTTCTGATGGGCTGAGTAGCCTTATACACATCATTACATATTTTGAAGCTAATTCCTTCTTCAACCACACAAAGCAAAGAATAATTATTCACATCAGAGAAACCTTTCATTTCCCTAAAAGGGCATCAAAAATTCCTTTAAACAACCTTTAGAAAATAGCAGTACTTAAATGCAGAGCTTTTTAGAAAACCATCTGGATGAATTAGGCAAGATCCTATTTTATTATCTATTCTGAGCACCATAGATGTCCAATGCATTATCTAAATACCCGCCTCACTGCCCCTCTTCCCTTTGGCGATGGCAGCCTAGCTTTGTTTATGAGTCCATAACAGAAACACTAAACTTCTCAGTATGGAGAAGTCAAGTTCAATCTCTAACTTCTCTTTGATGGATGGACACTGATCTGAACTGTCAAAAATAGTTTCTGCTGGGGAAAAGGCTTCTTCTCTCATGTTCAAAGCTTCTCTGGGTGCTCTTTATACAACACAAAGGCAAATAGTACAGTTTGTAACATGCATGAGACATTTGAAAAAAAACAAAACAAAACAAAAACAACTTACTCTTGTGGTCTTGATTTTATTGCCTGTAGCACACATCCATCCAGAATTATCAGGGAGTGTCTTACACTCTTCTCCTTCTAGACAAGGCTCCATCTCACACCACCATTTCCCAATCACAATGGAAGCTGTGCAAAGACAGGAAACAAGTTTGTTTGCAGTTCATCCAATCTGGGCATGAGACTGTGTCCTTCTATAGATGTTAATGTTCTATGAGACGCATTAGGTCCTTTTTAACCTTTTACGATTGGGTAAGAACACTATTAAGAAGAGTAAGATTTTAACTTAAAACATCTTCAAAGGCAAATATAATGATGCCATCTGGTTTCATCAAGCTACATTTTGTCCAGAATCTCCTTGTATGATGAAAATACGAAGAATGGGGGCATTCACTTTTTAGAAAAACTTCTGCGTTTGTTTTGTAGATCAAGGATTTGGTACTTTCTTTTCAGTGTGAGGGACAAAAGGACTAACTGTCTTTAGAATAACTGAACTGTTCTTTTTCAGAAAGGCCAGTTTATTCACCCCCAGCATTAGGGTTTATCTCCCAGCCTAGGGCCTTTGAGAATTTCAAAGGCCTACTGAAAAAAAGAAAAAAATGAACTGATGGAAAGTACAAAAGAAAGTCTGAGAAATTAAAACCAACAGTCATAATAAAGGAAACTATTTGTTTACAGTCAAAAGTATATTTGATGTGAGTTTCAGTGTGTTTCCTTTCAATGTGTTTGAGGTGATATGAGTGGAAATTTTAAAACCTGAGCCTCTGATAAAACAGCTCTCCTTTTTAGGGTGACACCGAGGATGACCACATTAGGAACCTGGCAATGAATTTAGTGGCTGGATTTATAGCACACTTTTTTGGATAATGAGATTTTATAAAACTAGAGACTGGATTCATTCAGTACAAATCAGCAGCCCCAGAGCTTTAATACCTTGAGTGAAAATGATTTCTGCATAAGCATTGGTCATTTCTGAGGAAGCTCAAGGTATTGGGTTTTTATTTTTTTTTATTTTTTATCAAATTCACCTGGCTTTTTCAAGAAAAATCCTTAACATATCTGTTAGTGTTTCTTTTGTGAACTTTCCAAATGGCTGTCGTTTCACTGAACTGAAACTCTAGGTCTTTATAAAAAAAAAAAAGTCACTTTCTCACATTCCCACGTTGTCTCTAGCATGATGTTTTGTCTCAAAACAACAAAGAACCCACAGGACATCTCTTAACATCACAGGGCATTAATGTTAAAATGAAATGGGGTTCATGGTATAGGGAAGCAGGAGCACATTAAAATTCTCTATCCATCCAGCATACCCTAGAGAGATTAGACGGTTACCTCAGAAGCAGAATGGCTTAAACATCTATTTATCTGCATTTAAGTTTCCCTCATCCACACTTTTCTTATTTCAGACTTCCCCTCCTTTAGAATTCAGTCTTTCTCAGACTTTCCTTTGAACAAAAATTATTCTGCAGGATTATATATGCAAAATCATATCTACTCTATTATATAGTCAATTTAAAGATTTTTTTCCAAGGATAACTTTGCCTACATTTGATATACACCTTACAAGTAGACTAGACCAAATTACAGAAAACACAACTCCACTGGACAGAGTAAAAAGAGGAAGTAAAACCTTGTGTATTGTTCTATCCATATGCAAAACAATGTGATATTCTTAAAAAACTCAGATTAAAAACAGAAAACACAAATCCTCTACAGCAAGGGTCTCCAGCCTCTGGACCATGGACCTGTTTCACCTTCAGATCAGCAATGGCATTACATTGGAAATAAATTGCACAAAGGGCTTCCCAGGGGGCTCAGACAGTAAAGTACCTGTCTGCAAGGCACGAGAATCAGGTTCAGTCCCTGGGTTGGGAAGATCCCCTGGAGAAGGGAATGGCAACTCATTCCAGTATTCTTGCCTGGAGAATTCCATGGACAGAGGAGCCTGGCAGGCTACAGTCCATAGGGTTGCGAAGAATCAGACACGACTGAGCGACTAACACAAAGGGCACAATAAATGTAATGCTCTTGAATTGTCCTGAAAGATCTCCCCACACCCAGTCCGTGGAAAAGCTGTCTTCCACAAAATCAGTTCCAGGTACCACAATGGTGGGGATCACTATTCTAGAGGGTCCAAAATGATTATGAATGCTTTAAATGATTTTCTTTTTAATAGTAGGGTTCAGCATCAGGATATGGAGTAGAAGAAGAATCTTGTTATAAATTAAGAGGCCTTATTTGTGTGAACTAATAGGTTGACAATACTAAATAGAGAAGCATATATTTTGGAAGCAAGAAAAGCGTATGTTGGGTTGAAGGGAAATAAAACCAAATGGCAAAGCTTTCAGGAACGTAAGATACAAGTCAGTGTTTGGCAGTGCTTCTCGAGAGCTTCCAAGTTGAGGCTCCCTTCTGGCTAGAGTTCGGTCACACACAAGCCAATGACCCTTGGCATGCTTGTCCCTTTAAAGCCCACCTAATATTTCAGTATCGTGCCCTGCATCTCAACCATCAAGAACAGAGACCCTATGATCTTTGCTTGGAGGGGAAACTGCCTTTCCCAAAGGTCTTAGATTTAGCATCTGTCCCCCTTCATTCACAGAGGCTCACAGATAATGAACAACTGCTGGTAAGGTCAGCCGTTAGTATCTTTGCCTCTTTCTAAAGGACCCCGTTCTGTCTTCTTCAGGCTGCTCTTTGCCCTCTCACAGCTGACCTACTTTGTTGCAAGCTAACAAAGCAGCTTCTCCCCTTTCTCTCAAGCATTAATATCTCCCGAATGAACATGTAGGCTGTAGGAAAAGGAATGTACCTCAAATCCTGAGTATCACTTTTAATTCAAGTTTATAAAGACCCACCAGCATGGAGGGAAAGAGAAAAAGCTTTTTAAGAATAAAAATGTCCCAGATCTGCCGATGGTCTCGAAAAATTCATATTACAGTTGCTTCTCCTACATGGAGTTTGATGACTTGGTATTCCCCCCGGCTTTTTAGAATCTAGTTCATTTTTCCAGGATAGATTTTTTTAAAATGCTATTAGACCTGTGTTGTTTCTGCTCTATGCATTACACAATCATTTTAATACCTATTATTTTATGGCCTAGGTCAAAATATAGTTTCTCACCCCCCCCTTTTTTTTATGAACTCACACTTCCTGAAATATCTTTTAAAAAATTCACAAAGAAAGGATTTAAAAGTTGCCTTCTTTTCTCCCAATTTGGAAGCTACTGAAAACCTTCTGAATATTGGACAAGGAATGAACAATTGGATTTAATAAAATGAGATAATATTAATGCTAGTTTAGTTTTTTTAAATAATTTTTCTT